>JAGFNQ010006045.1:150670-331598 GCA_024364735.1 Boesenbergia rotunda
TTATGGTTTAAGGATATGCAAGTATGAACGATGTTTATGATGAAAAGTACCTTAAGATATGTAACTATGAACGATATTTTATTTTCTTTTATGAATCAAATATTCAGCATAATATAGGGGTAGAGAAAAAAATCTGATATTGGCCATACTTGTCTTTGGTGAAGAAAAACATGGCTAGAAGACAGAGTAACGACTTAACGAGACAACTCCAACACCTGACCTGATGCAATTAGTAACCCAGCTCCAACGTCAAGTTACGAGCAGCAGCAAACCATTAAACACCTTAATGAACCAACAGGAAAATTCTACTACATCCACCAGTGAACCAGACTGCTATACCTGTGGCGCCTACGGTTACGCACACTCCTCCGCCGAGCTCGACCACTGTGGCACGACAGGAGGCATATTTGATCCAGTGGTTAAGACTAAACCGGAAAATTTCTCGGGTACTGGCGAACCATGGGACGCCCAGGCATGGTTCAAGACGGTGGAAAGTACACTGGAACTGCTGGACTGGCCTGAGCATGAGAAGGTCAAGTGTGCATCATTCTGCCTTTCTGGGGATGCCAGAATGTGTGGGAGAGGGTCAGGACCAAGAGACAGGTAAAGCCAGATGGCGTGGGCAGATTTCGAATCAGATTCTTGAGAATTCTTCAATATGCGGTTACAACCAAACACTTACGACGAGTTTACGGAATTCCGGCAGGGCAACCTCTCGGTCATGAAGCCGTGAAGAAATTTAATCGACTGGCTCGTCTGTGCCTGAGCTGGTCCGCACGGAGAAAAGAGAGGTCCGACTTATGCTGAAGATGTTACGGCCCGAAATAGCTCTGAACGTGGCTGGTGGAGTAACAGGCCCCAGACCGCGAGGAACTGTTTAGTAGTGCTCTACTCACTGAGCACTATCTGAATTAGTATCAATCAGCAAAAGGGATAATAAAGAGAATCAGTTCATTCCAAGATGCTCATTCTTTCTCTATTCCTTAACTTCCTTCGTAATGATTGTTAGAGGTCAAAAGTCCCAGAGCACCCAAGCTAACTGGAAGGGAGATCAAGGTGGTAAACGAAGCCATGGAACAACTCTCAAGGGGCCCCAGCAAATAACAGGCCAAGCCTTCCCCATGCGCAACATGCGGGAAAAACCACTCCGGGGAATGTCGCAAGGGTACGAACCGGTGTTACATTTGTGGTGTGGAAGGGCATATGGCGGCTTACTGCCCTACCAAGAACCAGGCCTCTCCCCAACCACTAGCTCAGTACCAGGGGGCACCAGCGAAAATTACACTATATGCCAGCCGAGCTGGAGGTTACCCCGATGTTGGAGGCCCCTCCAACAGAGACAAATGCCAGGGTTTTCTCGGTTACCAAGGAGGACGCTGCGGAAGCTTCTACGGTTGTCACAGGTCAGATACTTATTTTCAGTCAGTGTGCTACTGCATTATTTGATACTGGGGCAACGCACTCGTTCGTTTCGGTGCCATATACCAAGAAGATAGATAGGCTTCCGCAAGTGTTAGACTGCAGGTTCTTAACAACTCTACCTTCGGGAGAAATAATGACATCTACTCATGTGCTGCATGCGGTGCCGGTCGGAATTGCAGGAAGGGAACTTTACTGCGATCTGATAGTACTCGACATGCAAGATTATGACGTTATAATGGGAATGGATTTCCTGAGTAAATACGGTGCTTCTATTGAGTGTCGTAAGCGAAAGGTGGTCTTTCGACCTGAGGCAGGTTCTATGTTCGAATTCATCGGAGAGCCAAGGAAAAGAACCGGGAAATATTTATCAACTCTCCAAGCTCAGAAGATGTTAGACAAAGGACGTACTGGATTTCTAGCATATGTGGTTGATGCCAGTCAAGTGAAGAACCAGAAGCGGGAAGACGTCCGGGTGGTATGCGATTACCCAGAGGTTTTCCCAGATGAATTACCAGGATTAGCCCCTGATAGAGAGGTGGAATTTGAGATCGAATTGGTTCCTGGTACCAACCCGATCTCCAAGGCACCTTACCGTATGGCGCCGGTTGAATTAAAGGAGCTTCAGGAACAGTTACAGGAGTTGCTGGATAAGGGATTTATTCGCCCTAGTCATTCCCCGTGGGGAGCTCCGGTACTGTTTGTGAAGAAGAAAGACGGATCTATGCGAATGTGCATAGATTACCGGGCGCTGAACAACGTAACGATCAAGAACAGGTATCCTCTTCCGAGGATAGATGACCTGTTTGATCAATTAAAGGGAGCCACTGTTTTCTCAAAAATTGATTTGAGGTCCGGTTATCATCAAGTTAGAGTAAAACAGGAGGATATTCCAAAGACGGCTTTCCGAACAGGTACGGGCATTTTGAGTTTGTGGTTATGCCCTTCGGCGTGACGAATGCTCCTGCTATGTTTATGGACCTTATGAATCGGGTATTCTCGTCATTTCTCGACAAATTTGTGATCGTCTTCATCGACGATATCCTTATTTATTCGAGGACCCAGGAAGAGCACGCTGAGCACCTAAAGATAGTATTGGAGGTTCTTCGGGAAAAGCAACTGTACGCAAGATTTTCCAAATGTGAGTTCTGGCTCGATCAAGTGGGCTTTTTGGGCCATATTATTTCCAAAGACGGGATTATGATGGACCCAATAAAGATTGAAGCTGTGAAAAACTGGAGCCGGCCGAAGAACGCCAGCGAAATCAGAAGTTTTCTTGGGCTGGCAGGCTATTACAAAAAATTTGTGGAGGACTTCTCGAGGATTGCAGCCCCTTTAACGGCTCTCACCCGGAAGGATAGGAAGTATGAATGGACGGAAAATTGTGAAAGGAGTTTCTTGGAACTAAAAAGGAGACTTACCAGCGCTCCAATCCATACCCTTCCAGAATGCAATTAGAGCTTCGACATGTATAGCGATGCCTCCAAACTAGGACTTGGAGCTGTACTTATGCAGAATGGAAAGGTTATTGCCTACGCCTCTAGACAACTCAAGGAGTACGAACAGAATTACCCCACTCATGACCTGGAACTGGCCGCGGTGGTATTCGCTCTTAAGATATGGAGGCATTATCTGTACGGAGTGCAGTGTCGAATTTATACAGACCACCAGAGTCTGCGATATTTCTTCACTCAGAAGGACCTGAATATGAGACAACGCCGATGACTTGACTTGGTGAAGGACTATGACTGCGAGATCTTCTACCATCCAGGGAAGGCAAACAAAGTGGCCGATGCACTCAGTCGAAAGGCAAGTGCCACCCTGATGTCAATATCTAGATTACCCCGACCACTCGAAAGAGAAATGGTTAATTTTGGGGTCGAGGTCATCTCCGAACGACTTTCCACCATGACAATATCACCCACGCTATTTGGGGATATATTGGAAAAACAGAATAGTGATCTGAGTCTTCAGAAAATAAGGAAATCTTAGAAGGAAAACGCGATGGTTTTCATATCGCAAAAGGGGGGGAACTATACCTTAGGGATCGTCTATGTATTCCTAATGATCCGGAGCTTCGAAGGAAAATACTAGCGGAAGCTCACGGAACCCCTTATTCGATGCATCCAGGATCCACCAAGATGTATCAAGATTTGAAAGAGAAGATCTGGTGGTCCGGTATGAAGAGAGATGTGGCTCAGCATGTCAGTACTTGCATGACTTGCCAGCAAGTAAAAGCAAAACACCAGCTACCCGGAGGAGTTCTGCAGCCACTTCCAATTCCGGAATGGAAATGGAAAGATATCTCAATGGATTTCATTTCAAGACTTCCCCGGACTACAAACGGATATGATGCGATATGGGTAATTGTGGACAGGTTGACTAAGTCTGCTCACTTCTTAGCAATCAAGATGACTTATTCGATTGAGCAACTGGATCAATTATATGTTAAAGAGATAATCAGACTTCATGGAGTTCCCAAGACCATCATCTCAGATAGGGATGGTCGCTTTACTTCGCACTTCTGGGAGTGTGTTCAGAAGTCTCTCGGCACTAAATTGCGATTTAGCACCGCGTTTCACCCTCAGACTGATAGGCAAACCGAACGGGTGAATCAAGTACTAGAAGACATGTTGCGAGCTTGTGCCTTGGATTTCAAAGGGAGCTGGTGTCGATATCTATGCTTAGCGGAATTCGCTTACAACAATAGCTACCAAGCTACTATCGGAATGACACCTTATGAAGCGTTGTACGGGAGGAGATGTAGATCTCCGATCTGTTGGTACGAGGGTGGTGAAAAGAAGGAAATGGGGCTCACAACAGATGTCATCGACAGCACCACCCGAGCTATACGGAATATTCGACAACGGATAGAAACTGCTCAGAGCCGGCAGAAGAGTTATGCCGATGTCCGGCGTAGACCACTGGAATTTAATGTTGGAGACTTGGTGTTCCTCAAAGTGGCTCCGATGAAAGGGGTGACAAGATTTGGGAGGAAAGGAAAACTAAGTCCGCGTTATGTGGGGCCGTACCTGATCCTGAAAAGAGTTGGTAAGGTGGCATATGAGCTGGAGCTGCCTTCCGAGATGTCGGCCATCCATAATGTGTTCCATGTGTCAACGCTTAAAAAGTATATCCCAAATACGGACCAAGTGATCGAGCCACAGACAGTGCAAGTGCAGGAGGACCTAAGCTATGAAAGCAGACCTATCCAGATCTTGGATCGGGAAGTCAAGAAGCTAAGGAGTAAGGAGGTACCCTTAGTCAAGGTTCTATGGCAAAGTCAGCGGTTCGAAGAAGCTACCTGGGAACGCGAGGACGAGATGAGGCGCAAGTACCCGGAGCTATTCTAAGTTCGAGGACGAACTTTCACGAGGTATGGGGGATTGTAACGACCCGGAAAATTCTCTTAATATTTTTTTAAAATATTAAGCATGTCTAGATAATTTTCCGAGGGAACTAGAAATATTAACACGAATTTTAGGCTAGAAATCCATGTTTTTCCATTTAAATTGGGGGGAAAAGGCCCTAATGGGCCTTATATGGGCTTTCTAGCACCATGATTATTGGTAAATTTTAGGTAAAAATTTATAGAAATATAAAAGGATTTTGATGGGGAATATTAACATAATTATGGGGAAATTTTTAGAGGATTTTCGAAATATTAAAAAATAATAATAATAATAAAATACAAAAAATTAGTGCATGCACCAAGGATTGAACCTTGGACCTCTTGTTCAACCATGCATGCTCTAACCAATTCACCTAGCAAGGGAGTGCTATGAGGAAATGAAGTGGATTATGGTTAAGGCTTAGGAAAAATGAAGAGTCATCAACCATGACTCTTCATTTGCCTCCTTAATGTGTTATAAAGAGGGGGTTTGGGAGTTTCTTTCTTCCTTCCATCAATTCCACCTCTCTTCTTCCTCCTCCCTCAAGCTGGCCGAAACTTCAAGGAAGGTTTTCCTTGAGAAAACTTCACAAGAGGGCTTAATCTTCAAGTGTTAAGGGTCATCTACAAGGTTACAAGGGCAAAGGGTGATCAAGGGGCAACCAAAGTCTTCATCATCTTCCCTTTTTAAGATCTAAAAACCAAGATAACCCAAGGTAAGACTCCCTCACCTGTGGTATAATGGTTTTTGAGTTATTTTCATGATACAAGAAATTGTTTGAACCATATATGAAGAAACACCAAAGTTAGGGCTACCAAAGGTTTCGGCCACCATGGGTTCTATGATTTGGTTTGGATCCAACTCTTTAATATTGTTCCTTATGTTTTATTATGTGGTAAGAGATGTTAATAAGGGTTATGTGAAAGTTTGTACATGATTTAAGGCCCTAGAAACTTTCGGCCAAGATGGGATTTAGGGCTAGGGCTCAAGGTTAACTCCAAGCAAGGGTTCAAATGTTTTCCTATGGAAGTATATGTAAATTATAGGATGTAAATTTGTAACTTTATGAATTTATTCATGTGATGGTGACCCATTAGGGTTTCGGCCAAGGTCCCAAGGTAGGGCTAGGGCTTAAGGTTAACTCCAACCAAGGGTGCAAATGTTTTCCTATGGAAGTATGTGTAAGGTGTAGGATGTAAATTTGTAATTTTATGAATTTATTCATGTGATGGTGACCCATTAGGGTTTCGGCCAAGGTCCCAAGGTAGGGCTAGGGCTTAGGTTAACCCCAATTATGGGGGTTTGATGGCTCCCTAAGGCCTTGTATGTGATGTATGGATGTTCTTTTACTCATGGAACCCTCCCTATTGAGTGAGTGATGGAGCTTCATGCTAGGGAACCATTCGGCCAACTCCCAAGATTTAGGGCTTGGGTTGGGTTAAGACCCCAAGGATGCAGGTCTAGGGGGTACTATGATGTATGTAGAGATTTAAGTATGTTGGAAGAATAGTTATGCCAATCGAAACCCTAGCTTATGTATTATGAATTATATGTTAGGTCACTTGTGAAGATGATTCCTAAATGTTTAGACATGTGCCATGATTTATGAATGATATGTATGTATGCCATGTCTTATGAATGATATGTAGGTATGCCATGCTTTAGGGATGATACGTATGTATGCCATGCTTTATGAATAATTTACATGTATGCCATGCTTTATGAATGATATGTACGTATGCCATGTTTAAGAATGAAAAGGATGAATGAAGTTAAAGTTTATGCTTTCGAGGCATAATGATGTTATGGAACGAAAATGATGAATGAATGAATATGCTATGAATGTTTATGAATGAAGAAGCATGTGAAGATATTTTATTTTATGAATGGGCTTGTACCGGGCCTAAGTAAGGTCCACGGTTCTGGACTACCGATGAAGCTGTCCTTACGGTTCGGGACTACCGATGAAGCTGTCCTTACCCTAGTAGGTCGAGATTAGCTACCTCGTATTTACTTAGGGATGCGCGCATATGATGTATGAATGTGGTACAAGCCAGGGCCCAATGAATGTTATGATTATGTTAAAGTATTTAAAAGCATGATTTTAAAGATTAAGCATCCTTATATATATATATACATTTGCCACATGCATCCATCCATGTTATGCATTATACTTATGATAAGAATATTATGCAAAGTAAGTTATGCAAGGTCTGTTTATGCAAATGATTTTATTTACGTTCATGCTAATTTATGATGCCATGATTTTATTTATATTCATGCCAAATTATAATGCCATGATTTATTTATGTTTATGCTAAGTTAGGATGCCATGATTTTATTTATGTTTATGCTAATTTAAGATGCCATGATTTATTTATGTTTATGCTAAGTTAGGATGCCATGATTTTATTTATGTTCATGCTAATTTATGATGCCATGATTTATTTATGTTTATGCTAAGTTAGGATGCCATGATTTTATTTATGTTCATGCTAATTTATGATGCCATGATTTATTTTTGTTTAAGCTAAGTTAGGATGCCATGATTTTATTTATGTTCATGCTAATTTATGATGCCATGATTTATTTATGGTTATGCCATGTTATGATGTCATGATTTTATTTACGTTCATGTTAATTTATGATGCCATGATTTTATTTATATTCATGTCAAATTATAATGCCATGATTTTATTCATGTTCATGTTAGACTATGATGCCATGATGATATCTATGTTCCTGGTAAATTCTGATGCCATGATTTCAATTATGCTTATGCTAAAATGAGGATGTCGTGACTGTGTAGATGTTCATGATAAGAAGTAATATGTTCATGTTTATACGATGTATGGACTTTGTGAGTAGGAAAAGGGTCTTACTAAGCCTCCGTGCTTATAGTCTTATTTTCTTATACCGCAGATTAAGCAAGAGATTTCAAAGGAAGCAGCAGGAGAGGCAAGACCATGTGTGTGTGGTAGTGACATGGCCAAGAGTCCCTCTCATTTCACTGATTGCATGTTTTGTTATCTTACAATGCTTATGTTGGTTATGCTCTACTTATGGTAGCTATGCCTATGAAACAACCTACTACTTATGAAGTTATGGATAAACTACTTGCTACCTGAAAGACTTATGAATGAATTATGGAAAGTAAATAATCATGATGCTATGCATGCTGGTAATAGGTTACCTGAAATGCTCAGGAAAGCTTATGAATGTGTTATGAAAAGTTGATATCATGATGCTAGATATATGTATATAATTTAAGCACTAATTGCATGGTTAAAAGCATGTGAAAAAGAATTTATGATTGCGCTGCATTAAGATGTTTTATATGCGCATGTATGTCTAGCGTAACGCCGCTTTATGAAAAAAAAAAGCGGGCGTTACATTGCATTGGTATTAGATTGTTATGAATTGTCATGTTTCATTGGTCTTAACCTTCTTGCTTAAACTCTTGTAATTTTTACTTAACTTTGAATCGTGTTGCCATAAATCAAAAAGGGGGAGATTGTTGGTGCAGGAAGCACCATATCGAACCTTGTTTTGATATTGTCAAAGGGTTCAAAGTTAAGTATTATTGGTGATTTAACAATGTTACTCAAGTGTGAAGGAAACAAAGTCCTAGCGAAGGGCTTCTAGGCACCTGGCGAAGGGCTGCCAGGAAAGAAAGTCCTAGCAAAGGGCTGCTAGGTACCTGGCGAAGGGCTATCAGGAAACAAAACCCTAGTGAAGGACTGCTAGGCACTGGCGAAGGAATGCCAGGGTAAAAAGCCCTAGCGAAGGACTGCTAGGCACTGGCGAAGGAATGCCAGGGTAAAAAGCCCTAGCGAAGGACTGCTAGGCACTGGCGAAGGAATGCCAGGCTACTGAAGCCCTAGCGAAGGACTGCTAGGCGCCAGGCGAAGGACAGCTTGGGACTGAAGCCCTAGCGAAGGAATGCTAGGCACCGGGCGAAGGACAGCTCGGTATCCAAGACCTGGCGAAGGACCGCTAGGCAAAAGTCCAACCAGAGGAGCGGTTGGCATCAGGTACATTCTCATGAGAGGAGTAGGTGAGGACGCGTTCCCCGTCGAGGGAACAGTAGGCGTCGGTTCGACCTAGGGCTCCATGTTGGAGGCCCAAAGTCAGAACCAAGACAGCTAAGGCTGTATAAAAATTAATATGTTACTGCTTTTTGGACTAACCCTGGATGCAGGATCGAAGGACTGAGTGTCTGCAGCTCAGAGAGCCTCAAAGGAGTGAGGCAGAAGTTGAGCAGGGCGCCCCGGATGTTCCGGGCGCCCCCAAGGTGAAGACCAACCAGCAGGAGCAAAATCCGCTTCGACAGTTGACTGTCGGGGCGCCCCGGATGCTCCGGGCGCCCCCATCGCGCGGGCGCCCCCAGCGCTAACTACCGAAGAAGCTCCCCTCGAAGCCAACAGATGAGAGCTTGACCCGGTCAATACGAGCGCCCCGAGCGTTCCGGGCGCCCAGGTCAAAACTGATCCCGAATTTAAAGAGATCAGAAGCTGACCGAGCAAATGCCGGATCGACCGACACGTGGGGGGGGGCGCCCCCGACGATCCGGGCGCCCCCAGGGCTATATAAAGGGCCCTCGACCCCAAGGCTCAAAACAACACTTCATTCAACGCTTCTACGCTCTTCTGCTCCCGCGCTCTGCTCCGGAAACCTCCCAACTCGAGCCGACGACGTCCCTCCGCTCCGAAAAGTCAATCTACATCGGACGTCGGTAACGAAGAGCAATTTCCTTTTTGTGTTTATGATACTGCAATTGTAATATTGATTTGTAAACCGTTTTGCGAAAATATAGAATTGCCCGCAGTAAACGGTCAACGACCGTGGACCTTGGAGTAGGAGTCGACCTAGGCTCCGAACCAAGTAAAAATATCTGTGTTCGCGTGTGTTTGTTTTTAATCTTCCGCCGTGCAATTTCTCTATCTCAAATCCGAACGATTTCCGATATTCACCCCCCCCTTCTATCGGCTCTCTCGATCCAACAGAGGGAACGTCCTTGGAGTCTCGGAGAGGTTCCAACGAAGAACAAGATCCCCTAGCGTACCCTCCTTCTTGAATCCACCCAATACAAGCCTTGGACTCCTCCTTGCTTTGCCAAGAGTGAGGGAGGAAGAAAGCCTCAGGAGAGGGAGAAAGAAATCGCCATGGGAGGGAGAGGGTTCGGCGCCGACGAGGTGAGGAAAAGTTTCAATTAAAAAAAACCCTTAAGTTCCCTTTTATATTTATGGGAAAAATTTAACTAACTTCACCTTATCCATCTTTCCCTCTAGTCTATTCCAACGAAAATAAACTCATCCCACTTGATAAGCCTATTCCCCTCTCATGCCAAAGATCTAGGGCTCAAACCCTAAGCCTTTTTACTACGTATTTTATTTTTATTCCTTTTTGCCTTATTTGTTCATGGAAAAATTCTATAAAAATATCCATAAATTCAGAGTAAATTCTAGATATTTCTAAAATTAGGTTTGAGAATTTTTGGGCGTTACAGAAACTATACATGAGAAGTTTGTCGAAGACCATACAATGATTTCTTGAGGTGACAAACATGAGATGGAAATTAAGGATGAATAAACCCAGATGGTTACTCCATAAATATCATTTCCTCAAGAATACCATGAAGAAATGCATTTGAAACGTCTAATTATCGAATAGACCAATTAGAGCTAATAGCTATTACTAACAATAATCTAACAGATATAATTTTGATAACTAGGCTAAAGGTATCATTGAAGTCAATACCTGGTTGTTGAATAAATTCTTTGGTTACAAGCCGAGATTTATACCGTTCAAGAGAACCATTACCTCGATGCTTAAGATGGAATATCCATTTAGATCCCATAATATTCATGGATGAAGTGCGTGGAACTAGGCTCCATGTTTCATTGCGAAGAAGTGCATCAAATTCTGTTGCCATTGCACTACGCCAATTCGGATCCTTATTTGTTTGTGTAAAACAAGTTGGTTCAATAGAATTTGAGGAGACCACTAGAGCTCGAGGAAGAGAATATCGAGTAGCCATTGGTCGACATAATGCATATATGCCACTTAAGGGAAGCATGCGACGAGAAGCATTATCATTTGAATCACTTGTTGACGATGATGAGGAAGTGGGCTGGCATGGTGAGTTTGTTTCCGGACTTGTATTATCTGAGGATCCGGAGCTAGAAAGCATATTATCATCAATTGGTGAGACTTCTAAAATTGGAGCAGCAACTTGAGGTAATTCTGATGATATAGCAGAGTTATTAGGGAGCTCTGGAGCAGGACCTAGGATGTCATCTCTTCTGATAATATTGGGTGACATCAAGAAAATACCACATGTATCTGGAGGAGAGATTCAATAGACTATCGAAAAAAGAGAATAGAGATTCATCAAAAGTAACATGTTGTGATGTATATATCCGTTTAGTTAGTATTGTTGGGAACGAGATGGCTAGAGAGGGGGGGGTGAATATAGCCAATCACTTCTTCTTTAAAGAGTTATCAAATTTCTACACTTGAAGCTATTAATAGCATAGCGGAAGTATGAAAACAAAACTTGTAGAAACTTAAACCAAAACCTAACTAGCAAGATTAGCAAGATCGCTAACAAGGAGATTTTACAAGGTTCGGGGATAACTTGCCCCTACTCCTTGGCGTGCCCTTAAAGTGGGCGATCCCTTGATCGTCGGCAGATCAAGCCCTGGTAATCACCAGATATGAAGCAACCTCCTTCTCGGTGGAGAAACCTCTCCACAGTATGTTTCAAATAAGGATATAGTTTAAGCACAAAGAAACAACAAGAAGGATCTTACTCAAACACTTAGTAAGGACAAAAACACAGCAAGCTTCCCTGAGCTCCACCCAGTGGCGATCTCACGCAAGAACCCTTCTCCGTGTCTTCCCACTGTCGGACTCCAAGCCTCTTGTCTTCTCCTTCAAGTGCTCAAGTATGATGATTGCTTTTCAATAGCTTGCTCAGAATGATTGAAGAACTCAAGAACAGCAAGCTTGATGTGGAACACAACTCAGGAACTCAAGAGCACAAGGATCAAAATCGTTACTGAACACCACAACTCTCGTTCCTTTTGTTTCTCCGCCAAGCGATAGATGATCTCATCTCCAGCAGCCTACCGCTGCCTCACTGCCAACGCGCCAGCTACACTGAACCCTAACTGAACTTCCTGAGCTCCCTCAGCCAAGCCTCAGTCAGCAGCTTCAGTCCTGCATCCAGCCGTTGCAACCTGTGTGGAGAAAGGGACAAACCTGCTCCAAGGAAAGCTCTCTTTGACTTCTCCTTGAGTGTTTGAATCCTCCCCTGTCACCTGAAACTCAATCAGAGTATTAGAGCACCAAATCAAGCAGCATATCAAATATCAGAGAAAAGTGGCAGCGAATCAGTTGTGTTCAGACGCGATCAGAGTGTCTGACAGTGCAGTTTGAATTAAAGTGATCGGTCACCGGACCAATCAGAGAGCCTCCTGATCGGTCACCAGACCGATCAGGCTGGTTCCAGACCGATCAGGCTCCGTCCTGATCGATCTCCAACGCTCAATCAGAAATCGTGATTTCCTTGAGATTCTCCTGGACCGATCACCAGACCGATCCCAGGTCGTGGATCGTTCATCGGACTGATCCACCCTTATATTGAGCGATTTCTGAGTCTCGCAAGCTAAGCCTTCTGATTGGTCACCGGACCGATCAGGCAGCCTCCTGATCGGTCACCAGACCGATCAGATTGGCTCCAGACCGATCAGGATCCGTCCTGATCGATCATAGAGAGGAACCTGCGACACTTGATCGTTCTCCGGAACGATCTGCACAGTGATCCTGATCGGTCACCAGACCGATCAGGAGTAGTTCAGCAAGGGAACTCAACCTCACTGCTCACTCCCTGATCGGTCACCAGACCGATCAGGAGCCAGTTAATGGGTGAAACGCATACTCCCTGATCGGTCACCAGATCGATCAGGAGCAACACAGTAGGTTCCCAACCTCACTGTGTGCTCCCTGATCGGTCGCCCGACCGATCAGTCATCGCTGGATCGGTCACTAGACCGATCTACGAAGGAGCAGCGTGCCAGAATCCCTGATCGATCACCAGACCGATCTAGAGACTCAAACTCAGCCCTCCAAGCTAAGTTTCCATCCACCTTAGCCCTCCAAGCTAAGGATTTTCCATCTAACTCTCCAAGTTGGGAATTTGCACCTAACCCTCCAAGTTAGGACTTTTCACCTAGCCCTCCAAGCTAGGACTTTTCACCTAGCCCTCCAAGCTAGGACTTTTCACCCAACCCTTCCGAGTTAGAACATCATCCAACCTAGCCCTCCAAGCTAGGCACCTGACCCTCCAAGCTAGGACTTTTTCACCTAATTCTCCAGGATGGGAATTTGAACCTAACCCTCCAAGTTAGGACTTTTCACCTAGCCCTCCAAGCTAGGACTTTTCATCCAACCTTTCCGAATTAGGACTTTTCCAACACCTAGCCTCCCAGACTAGGACTTTTCCAAACACCTAGCCTCCCAGACTAGGACTTTCAACACCTAACCCTCCAGGTTAGGATTTTCCATCACCTAGCCCTCCAGACTAGGATTTTTCCATACCACCTGATCCCCGATCAGGACTTAATCATAATCAACATGATCAACCTAAACTAAATCGATGTCAACACCAAAACAACAATCAGGGCCAGACTGCATCAAACAANCCCCTACAACATGGTCATTCTAAACTTAACCAATCCAACTCTCCCCTTTGTCGAACACCGAAAAGGAGCTAGAGGGGCTGTTAAGTTTAAAACAAACTCCCCCTCAACCCTAGGGGTATCTCAAATCAACAAAGATGTAATAGTTTGTGGAATAATCATATGACCGCATGTGAAAAGGTATATAAGACATAGCAAGCACATGCATCATATGCGTATGAAGTATAAGATCGCAGAACATGCCATAATATTCATAAGTATCAAGTAAACATGGCAGTGTAAGCATGAACATGGCAATGGATCAATCATGCAGATCATAGGCATATAAACAACATGGCATCAACAATAGTAGATAAGCATGGCAGGTAAAAGTGATAAGTCAAAGCATGAAAACATCCGAACAAGTAGCAAAATATGTGTGACTCGAGGTCACAACAACAAAGTCAGAGGGCATACAGCCCTAAAGTATCATAGTCAAATACTCAGATCATGAGAAGACAGCAAACATCCAAGCTCAAGTGTCAGTGGGGGGGTCGTCATCGCGCATAAGGTCGTCCATCGTGGCATCAGTAGGAGCCAAGGACCCTGGTGTAGTACTCACAGAAGGTGCACCTCCAGGAAATGTGTGGCTGCGCCACTCATCATACCATGTCTGCTGGAGTGTGCGGGTCCCGGAGACCTCGGTCTCGATCCTGGTCAGTCTGTGCTCAATAGAGCTGAAACGTGATCGGGTCTCCTCGCGGTAAGCCTCGCGCAACTGAAAATCCTGCTGGACGGTCTGATCCAGCTCCGCGATCTGCCACCGAAGATCTGGCTCCGGCTCGTCGTCATACTCGTCGTCAGCAGGAGGAGCATCGTGTGGTGCCTGAAAATGTGGTGCTCCGCCAGGCAGCTCACCAAGTCCGCGTCCATCCTTCCACACCAAGACCCCATCATGCTCACGAATGATCATACCAGACTTTGCAAAAGCCCGTCGACCCAAACGACAATCTTGCCTAACCATGGGCATGGTCCTGCCCTTGGTGACATCAACACCAACTGACATAAGCCAATCAGTGATGAGGTGACCAAAAGGCATATAAACCGTGCGACGGCTAGGCTCACGGTAGGATAGAATAGACTGAAAAATGCTCTCCATGATGTCAAAGTCCATCCGGCAATGCATGCCGTAGAGCATGAGACAGTGGTAGGGACGGATCTCGGCCAACGGCTTTGAAGTAATGGGCAAAATACAATTCGTAATGATCTTGAAAAGGACATAATCAGCTGGAGCAAGGCGAAGAGCTGCAAAGGTAGGAAACACTGGACCCAACTCATCAAGCCCGGCAGGGCGAGGGTGACCAAAGAAGTGCTGATAGATAGAATCAGGGGTAGCATCTGCGAACGGGGCCAACAGAGGATCAGGGAGCTCCGGATAAAGCGAATAGAGGTTAGGTGATCGTCGACCACCCAAGTACTCAGCTAGAATCTCGTATGAGAAATCGAGGTTCATCTTCCCGACACGAGTAGTGAACTCGAATCCCCCTTGAGGACCTTGTTGGAGGTTGTTGTAGAATTCAGATACAAGGTCATAGTTTATGGTCCGTTCCAGGGAGAGAAGAAAACCCAGATTGTAGTAAGTGACAATCTCCATGACCGAGGGACAGAACTCCGTTAGGAAACGAGCATCAATGGATCTGCAAGGTAATAATTTGAAGGTCCTTGCTTGAAAGGCCTGTTCACAGGCCGCATTGGGGAATCGAGAGCTAGAAGAAGGCTGGGGCCTTCTGGAAGGTGCAGACGACGAGGGAGTTTTCCCCCTTGAACTACCCTCCGCTACCTCCTTTCCCCTAGCAGATTTTCTAAAGAGGTTTGAATTGATCATGACACAGAAATCAAATGATTTGGCACAATGGACATGGTTGAACACACAGACAAGAGTTGATCATCACAGATAATACCCAATCAAGGATAGATATGAAACAAGGAGAAATTTGATGAAAGTGGGTTACGGCAAATATAGGGTCACGGCGAGAATCAAGACACCACAGCAAGAACAAGAACAAAATCATAATATGATTAGCTTCACAAACAAGGTTTTATGAACTGATATGAATGGAAAAACCAAAGCAAAAACTTACTTTGGTGCCATCGTTGTCGTGTTTGGAAGTTGAGAGGAAGAAAACGCGCGCAGAAAACGTGCTCTTGGCGCAAGAGATGGTCGCGGAATGATTCTGCGAGAAAGGAACGAGCACAGGACTCACACTCACGCGAGGAAGGAGAGCACGCAGGAGGGTCTTCTCGCACAAGCAAGTCGCGCAGATGAGGATCGGCGCTAGGGTTCGGCGCTGAAGAGGGGTTTTGCGAAATTAATCGGTTGGTGGATCGGTCCACCAACCAAATTTAATGCGTTTGAACGGATCACCGTTCGATCTGATCGCACCCAGACCGATCAGGCTATAGCCTGATCGGACTGGCCTGGTACTGATCGGTCGGATGACCGATCAGACGCGCGCCTGATCGGTCGGGTGACCGATCAGGATTCGATCAGTAGGGTCCGGAGAGAAACCTCTGAGCTCCCTGATCGGTCTGTGGACCGATCCCCACAGGGTGTCAGATCGGTCCGGAGACCGATCCAGACTAGCTCAGTACACTTAGTCAGATTCCGGGAGAACATGGCTTGCCTCGCAGGTCGGTCTGTGGACCGAACACCACAGGAAGGGGTCAGATCGGTCTAGGGACCGATCAGCCCTATGCCTGATCGGTCCGGTGACCGATCAGGGTTCCTGATACGAACTGAAAAGTTCAGTTTCAGAACTTCTGAATTTTCTAAACGAGATTTTATGGACTTTGTCGAACTTGTACATGATTTTATGACTAAAATTGATCCCTCAACAAGAATCAAAAGTCCTTAAAGGTTCAACAAACACTTTGACCCACCTAAATGGAGTCAAACTCAATCAACAATCAATCAAGCAAATTCAACCAAGTTTTGATTCCAAATCCAAGTTTCCAATCAAGTTGCCTTGATTGGAATGTCCAAGTATGATCATGGAGCCATATACACATATGTTATGCAATGGTTTTCCCCATACTTGGTCACCACCGTGATTATTATCTCGTTAACTTAATTCCTCAAGGATGCAATGACATTTTGAGAAATTGAGTTAAACCTAACATCTCACCCCATATCTAGCAAGCAAAAACGTTTTGTTAAACCTTATAGTTTGTGTGAGATGTTCCCAAAGTTACCCAATTGTTCCCCAACAATTTCGAAATCATCATGAAGGGTTTTGACCGCAATTCGAAAATCATGAAGCGCGACACATTCCCAATTCCCGTCTTAGGAAACTAAATTCACTCTCGGGAAGTGGTTTAGTGAAAATGTCAGCTAGGTTTGACTTTGACTCCACATGTGAGAGTATGATGTTCCCCCTAGCTACATGATCCCTAATGAAGTGGTGTCTTACTTCAATATGTTTTGTCCTAGAATGATGGACCGGATTCTTGGTTAAGTTAATCGTGCTAATGTTATCACATAACACTTGCACACCCTTGTAACTCAATCCATAGTCCTCTAAGGTATGAATCATCCACAACAATTGCGATATACTCTCTCCCATGGCGATATATTCTGCCTCGGTAGTGGAAAGAGCAACACAATGTTGCTTCCGACTCGACCAACTTACTAAAGACGATCCTAAGAATTGGCAGCCCCCACTAGTGCTCTTCCGATCCAACTTACATCCAGCGTAGTCGGAATCCGTATAGCCCATCAAATCAAAAGATTCGGTACGGGGATACCAAAGACCTACACCAATTGTACCCTTGAGATATCTCAAAATTCGCTTAACAGCGATTAGGTGAGATTCCTTGGCACAGACCTGATATCTAGCGCACATACCTACAGCAAATAGTATATCTGGTCGACTAGCTGTGAGGTATAGCAAACTACCTATCATGCTTCGATATTGAGTTAGATCAACAGGTTTACCACTCTCATCATTGTCTAATCTGGTGTTTGTAGCCATGGGAGTGGTTACCTCTTTCGAATCACTCATATTGAATTTTCGAAGCATTTCATGTGTATACTTTGATTGATGCACATGGATACCATCGCGAGTTTGCTTGATTTCAAGTCCAAGGAAGAAAGTCAACTCTCCCACTAGACTCATTTCGAACTCACTCTCCATGTGTCCAATGAACTCATTTAAATAGCCCTTGTTGTTTGAGCCACAAATTATGTCGTCGACATATACTTGGGCTACAAATATATTGTCACCATCTCTTCGTAGAAACAGTGTAGGGTCTATTTGACCTCTAACAAAACCCTTTTCAATTAAGAATGTCGACAACCGCTCATACCAAGCCCGGGGTGCTTGTTTAAGGCCATAGAGTGCCTTTTTGAGCTTGAACACGTGGTTTGGAAACTCGGTACTCTCAAACCCCGGAGGTTGTTCGACATAGACCTCTTCTTTAATCAAACCATTTAGGAAGGCCGATTTGACATCCATTTGAAATAATTTGAAGCCACGGTGTGCTGCAAACGCAAGCATCAATCGGATGGATTCTAATCGTGCCACGGGAGCATAAGTCTCATCATAATCAAGGCCTTCAACTTGACTGTAGCCTTTGGCTACCAAGCGTGCCTTGTTTCTAATGATTTCTCCCTTGTGGTTCAATTTGTTTTTGAAGACCCATTTGGTTCCAATAATGGTGGTCTTCTTGGGTCTAGGGACTAAGTCCCAAACTTGACTTCTTTCAAATTGACCTAGTTCATCTTGCATCGCGATAATCCAATCGGGATCATTTAATGCTTCATCAATTTTTCTAGGTTCAATTTCGGAAATTAGAGCAACTTCATTAGCCTCATTCCGGAAGAATGATCTAGTCCTAACCCCTTGATGGATGTCTCCAACAATTTGGTCTTGGGGATGACTAGAGGCTAATCTAGTTTGCCTTGGTGTTGGTGGTGCTTCTTGAACAGGTTCACTAGACACAAGTTCAGCCTCAGGATCCGGCTGATCAATGGGTTGTCTAGGCTCACCGTCATCAGACTCATCACCATCAACAACACTTGGAGTTTCATTCAAACTTAGTCTCCTAAGTTCGAGTTGAACTCCTACTTCATTTTCTGATTGGTCAGGTGATTTAGGAATTTCTTCAAAAACCACATCAGAAGACTCTTCAACTAATCTAGTTTTCTTGTTGTAGACTCGGTAGGCTTTGCTAACTAGGGAGTACCCGACTAGTATCCCTTCATCAGCCTTTGCCGTGAACTTTCCAAGGTGATCCTTGGTGTTTAGGATGAACACCTTACAACCAAACACCCTAAGATGTTTAACCGTAGGTGGTTTCCCAAACCAAAGTTCATGAGGAGTCTTTCCTAAAAACCTATGGATGAGAACTCGATTCTGCACATAGCAAGCTGTATTTACAGCTTCGGCCCATAAGTAACTCGGGAGTGAGTACTCATTGAGCATGCTTCGTGCAGCCTCTTGAAGTACACGGTTCTTCCTCTCTACAACACCATTTTGTTGTGGTGTTCTAGGAGTAGAGAACTCATGTCTATAACCCTTATCTTGACAAAATTCTAGAAACCTTTGGTTTTGAAATTCACCTCCATGATCACTTCTGATTGTCTTAATTGTTGATGATTTTTCATTTTCAATTCTTCTACAAAAAGAAATAAAAATATCTAAGGTTTGGTCCTTATGTTTTAAAAAGAAAGTCCATGTATATCTAGTGAAATCATCAATGATAACAAAGCAATATCTACTTCCATTCAATGATATGATGGTACTACAATCAAATAGATCCATGTGAAGTAAATCTAATGCATTGGAAGTACTTACAGCGCTTTTACCTTTATGTGCAGATTTTGTTTGCTTACCCATTTGACACGCATCACATAATTTATCTTTTTCATACTTGATGCTCGGTAAGCCTCGAACTAGTCCCTTGTTGGCCAGCTTCCGGATGTTCTTCATGTTCACATGTGCTAGCCTCCGGTGCCAAAGTGTGGACTCTTCTTCTTTTGACATGAGACACTTAGCAAAAGCATTAGTAGCACTTTTAAATGAAACTTGATAGATATTGTCTACTCTTGCTCCTACTAGTACCGTGTCCAAAGTGTCATTTTGTCTAACTAGACATTGACTTGGTTGGAAGTCAATTGTGTAACCCGTGTCACACAATTGACTGACACTTAGGAGATTAAACTTCATCCCCTTGACTAGAAGGACATTCGAGATTCTAAGACATTCGGATATTTGAATGTCTCCTATTCCTATGACCTTAAGGCTACCATTGTTACCAAATGATACATTACCTCTACTCTTCTTGTGAAATGTGGTAAACAATGATCTATCCCCGGTCATGTGTTTGGAGCATCCACTATCAACAAACCAAGTTGATAGATGCTCCCCCTCAATCATAACCTACACAATTCGAAAAATAGAAGTCTTAGGTACCCAAACCTTGGGACCTAAAGCATCAACTAAACATGACTTAGGCACCCATGCCTTGACAACTTTCTTTTGGGTCTTGGGTGTCCTAGATTGTCTCATGTCAGTCCTAGACATGAGAGATACAAATGAGGGTTCCTTAGGGCGGTAACCAATACCGGCCCTATTGTAGACTGCCCTTTGGGCATTGAGGATCATATCTAGGGTCTTAGAGCTATTTGAGAATTTCCCAAGAATATTCTTGAGCTTCTCAACTTCACTCTTCAATGATTGGTTTTCCTCTACTAACACTTTATCATGCATATCACTGATTTCCTCAACCTTAGAGGATTTCAAGCTTACAATCTCATGTTTCAAAGATTTAATTTCATCTTCTAGTAATTCAACATGCAAGTCATCAATGTTATCATCCCTAGAAGCTTTCAATTGATCAATTTCTAATTGCAATGCTTTAACTTTGTTTTTGGATTTCTTAAGCATACTAGTTAAACATGCAATTGCTCTATAGCATTTTTCAAGCTCGGGAGAAGTTACCTCTTCATCATCCGAAGATGATGAAGCCGTGTTTGCGGAGCTTGAAGATTCACCACTGCTCTCCTCTCCAAGAGCCATGAGAGCCACTTGCCTTGTGCTCTTCTCCTCCTTTTCATCATCGGATGAACTAGAGGATGACTCATCCCAAGAAGCCTTCAAAGCTTTCTTCTTCTTCTTGGATCTCTCTTCTTTCCTTTTGGATTTTTCTTCCTTCTTCTTAAGCTTCGGACACTCATTCTTAAAATGCCCTTTCCTGCCACACTCAAAGCAAGATGCATTATTCTTATCAAGTTTGGATTCACTAGTGTTACCTCTACTTTTGAAACGTCGGTCTCTTCGCATCATCCTCCTCACAAAGTTGGCCATTTCGGATGAAGAAGAGCCGCTGCCATCTTCCTCGGAATTGGATTCGGATTCGGAAGAGGATGAGGATGATGAGACCTCCTTCTCCTTCTTCTTCTCCTTCTTCTTCTTAGTGACTCGATCCCCTGCAACTAAGGCAATCCCCTTCTCCTTGGGGCCTTTGTTAGCCATCTCATGCAATTCCATCTCACAAAATAAATCATCTAATTTCACAATAGATAAATCCTTGGATACTTTGTAGGCATCCACCATGGATGACCACAAAGCATTCCTCGGAAATGCTTTCAAGACATACCTCACAAGGTCGCGATTCTCGACCTTTTCATCAATTGAATGAAGTCCATTAAGGACTTCCTTGAACCGGCTATGGAGCTCACTTACCGACTCATTCTCCTTCATGGAGAGATTTTGGAGTTGATTGAGGAACAAGTCCCTCTTGGCAATTCTAGAGTCTCGGGTGCCTTCATGGAGCTCTATGAGTTTGTTCCACAAGTCTTTTGCACTTGTGAAAGGACCAACCTTGATGAGTTGGTCTTTGTTCATGCCACATTGTAGAGTGACAACCGCCTTCGCGTCGGCTTCACTCTTCCTTGTTTGTTCGGCAGTCCACCTCCATGACTCAAGTTCTTTGCCTTCATCATCCTTAGGAGGAATGAATCCCTCCTTCACCGCGAACCACGTGTGGATATCCATCTTCAAGTAGTATTCCATCTTTGATCTCCAATATTGAAAGTCGGCGCCATCAAAGAATGGAGGTCGGGTGGTGGAGAATCCTTCTCTCAAAGCCATCTTGTTGAGAACTCTCGGTTGTTAAGCCGTAAACAGAGCACCTTGCTCTGATACCACTTGTTGGGAACGAGATGGCTAGAGAGGGGGGGTGAATATAGCCAATCACTTCTTCTTTGAAGAGTTATCAAATTTCTGCACTTGAAGCTATTAATAGCACAGCGGAAGTATGAAAACAAAACTTGCAGAAACTTAAACCAAAACCTAACTAGCAAGATTAGCAAGATCGCTAACAAGGAGATTTTACAAGGTTCGGGGATAACTTGCCCCTACTCCTTGGCGTGCCCTTAAGGTGGGCGATCCCTTGATCGTCGGCAGATCAAGCCCCGGTAATCACCGGATATGAAGCAACCTCCTTCTCGGTGGAGAAACCTCTCCACAGTATGTTTCAAATAAGGATATAGTTTAAGCACAAAGAAACAACAAGAAGGATCTTACTCAAACACTTAGCAAGGACAAAAACACAGCAAGCTTCCCTGAGCTCCACCCAGTGGCGATCTCACGCAAGAACCCTTCTCCGTGTCTTCCCACTGTCGGACTCCAAGCCTCTTGTCTTCTCCTTCAAGTGCTCAAGTATGATGATTGCTTTTCAATAGCTTGCTCAGAATGATTGAAGAACTCAAGAACAGCAAGCTTGATGTGGAACACAACGCAGGAACTCAAGAGCACAAGGATCAAAATCGTTACTGAACACCACAACTCTCGTTCCTTTTGTTTCTCCGCCAAGCGACAGATGATCTCATCTCCAGCAGCCTACAGCTGCCTCACTGCCAACGCGCCAGCTACACTGAACCCTAACTGAACTTCCTGAGCTCCCTCAGCCAAGCCTCAGTCAGCAGCTTCAGTCCTGCATCCAGCCGTTGCAACCTGTGTGGAGAAAGGGACAAACCTGCTCCAAGGAAAGCTCTCTTTGACTTCTCCTTGAGTGTTTGAATCCTCCCCTGTCACCTGAAACTCAATCAGAGTATTAGAGCACCAAATCAAGCAGCATATCAAATATCAGAGAAAAGTGGCAGCGAATCAGTTGTGTTCAGACGCGATCAGAGCGTCTGACAGTGCAGTTTGAATTAAAGTGATCGGTCACCGGACCGATCAGAGAGCCTCCTGATCGGTCACCAGACCGATCAGGCTGGTTCCAGACCGATCAGGCTCCGTCCTGATCGATCCCCAACGCTCAATCAGAAATCGCGATTTCCTTGAGATTCTCCTGGACCGATCACCAGACCGATCCCAGGTCGTGGATCGTTCATCGGACCGATCCACCCTTATATTGAGCGATTTCTGAGTCTCGCAGGCTAAGCCTTCTGATCGGTCACCGGACCGATCAGGCAGCCTCCTGATCGGTCACCAGACCGATCAGACTGGCTCCAGACCGATCAGGATCCGTCCTGATCGATCATAGAGAGGAACCTGCGACACTTGATCGTTCTCCGGAACGATCTGCACAGTGATCCTGATCGGTCACCAGACCGATCAGGAGCAGTTCAGCAAGGGAACTCAACCTCACTGCTCGCTCCCTGATCGGTCACCAGACCGATCAGGAGCCAGTCAATGGGTGAAACGCATACTCCCTGATCGGTCACCAGATCGATCAGGAGCAACACAGTAGGTTCCCAACCTCACTGTGTGCTCCCTGATCGGTCGCCCGACCGATCAGTCATCGCTGGATCGGTCACCAGACCGATCCACGAAGGAGCAGCGTGCCAGAATCCCTGATCGATCACCAGACCGATCCAGAGACTCAAACTCAGCCCTCCAAGCTAAGTTTCCATCCACCTTAGCCCTCCAAGCTAAGGATTTTCCATCTAACTCTCCAAGTTGGGAATTTGCACCTAACCCTCCAAGTTAGGACTTTTCACCTAGCCCTCCAAGCTAGGACTTTTCACCTAGCCCTCCAAGCTAGGACTTTTCACCCAACCCTTCCGAGTTAGAACATCATCCAACCTAGCCCTCCAAGCTAGGCACCTGACCCTCCAAGCCAGGACTTTTTCACCTAATTCTCCAGGATGGGAATTTGCACCTAACCCTCCAAGTTAGGACTTTTCACCTAGCCCTCCAAGCTAGGACTTTTCACCCAACCTTTCCGAATTAGGACTTTTCCAACACCTAGCCTCCCAGACTAGGACTTTTCCAAACACCTAGCCTCCCAGACTAGGACTTTCAACACCTAACCCTCCAGGTTAGGATTTTCCATCACCTAGCCCTCCAGACTAGGATTTTCCATACCATGCCTGATCCCCGATCAGGACTTAATCATAATCAACATGATCAACCTAAACTAGAATCGATGTCAACACCAAAACAACAATCAGGGCCAGACTGCATCAACAAAATATTGTAACAAATTTAAACATGAAAAAAATTTGCAATCATGTACATAACCTCCCCCTAAACATAAACTATTCTCCCCCTTTGATCACGGCAAAAATGGGACAAAAAATAGGGAAGGAAAAATATAAATTTCACTAAATTTTTTTTTATTAAATTCATACAAATATTAAAAAATCCTAATAAATTCATGATAAGTATGCCAAGTACTCAAAAATATAAAATTAATTTTCTCTAGTAAACTCCGATCCAAATAAAAAACATTAAACAAATAATAAAGGACATAAAGAAACAGTTTTGTTTTTCATAAATATCAAAAAATTAATTCAATATTGATTTTGGGACCCAAAATAAATTTTCATCTACGGGGTTAATCAAAAACTTTGGAGGAATATAATTTCTAGGAATTTTTCTGAGCTGGCCCCTATGATTTTTAACATACCAATTCAGATTTTCAGGATAAAAATTCTTTTTAATTCTTAAACATGCAATATCATTTTCTAATTTCTCCACTAAATTCTTCAAATTTTCATTTTCTATTTTCAGTTGGTCGGATAGAACAGATGAGCATACAGTGCCAAATTTTTCTTTTAACTCAGAGTTTTCTATCTCCAATTTATTCATTGACTTAAGCATTGATTTTATTACCGAGTAGATTCGAGCAGGTGGAAGTAGACATACCTCACTTACCGGGTCGGTTTCAAAGCTAGGATCTTCCTCTTCTTTGCTGCTTTCTCCCGAGGTGCTTTCTTCATCTTCGTCTTGGTGGCTTGCCATCAATGCAAGTCCGACGAACTCTTCGGCTTCCGATTCATCTGACGAGGTCTCGTCCCAGGTGGCTTTTAGTGCCTTTTTCTTCTTTGGCTGGTTCTTGAGTTTAGGGCACTGATCTTTCAGGTGTCCCTCCTCATTGTAGTTGTAGCATCGGACCGTTCGTTTTTTCTTTCTCTACACCTTTTTTGAGCGGTTAGTATTAATGTATTTACATAATTTTCTTACCACTAGTGCTGTTTCTTCATCATCCGCTGAAGATTCTTCGTCGAGTTGGATCTTCCTTATTTTTAGCGCAATATTGTCAGCTTTCCTGTTCTTTTCTACAAAGCGTGATTCGTGAAGTTCCAAAGTAGAAAACAACTCTTCTAAAGTACTTATTTCTAGATTTTTTGAAATATAATATGCATCAATTACCGAGGTCCATTCTGGGATTCTCGGAAACGCGTTTAGAGCGTACCTTTGAGCATCGCGGTTAGTTACCTTTTCTCCGAGATTTTCGAGGCTTGTGATTAGTTCTTTTACCTTTGCATGTAATCTCGCAACAGATTCTCCGTCTTCCATCCGTAGATTGGTCAGTCGGCTTCGAAGAACATCTCGTCGCGCAAGTTTTGCTTCCGAGGTTCCTTTGTGAAGTTCCAAGAACTTTTCCCAAAGTTCCTTCGCCGATTCGTACTTACCGATCCGGTTCACATCTTGCTCTGGGAAGACGGTCAGCAGATGAAATTCTGCCTTTCCATTTGCTACAGCATCAATTTGTTCCTTCTTGTTCCAAAAATCAGGATCCTTGATCTTTCCTTCATTGTCTTTGGGAGCCGCATAGCCATTTTTCATAATAATTAATAATTCATAATCTGTAGTAAAAAATACCTGCATCTTCCGTTTCCATGCCGCGAACTCCCCCTCAAATTTAGGCGGGTATATTGCTGGTCCAACCATCTTAAAATTTGCTGCAGTTGGCGGTTAGTCCTTCTGCGGCGGCCTGGCTCTGATACCACTTGTTGGATCGGGTTGGTCCGGCTAGAGGGGGTGAATAGACGGATAATAAAATAAAGAAATGGAGGAACTCGTCTTTTAAAAAGAAACTTGGTTGCAACTTGGTCGTTGCTTCCAAGACGGTTAAAGCAAAAAAAATATCCTTGTGGCGGAGAAGCCTTACAACTGAAGCACACTAGACTTTAGAGAGAATTACAAGAAATTGAATTGAATTAGAAAAAACAAAACCTCTAAGTCTATTTATAGCCTAAGAGAATGAATCTAGATTGTTGATTGTTGATGACTTTTCTCTTGGCCGTTGATCCATGGATGTAATCTGGATGGTTGATCTTGGATGGGATTAACTGCATCCATTGGATTTGATTAAAGGATAATGTAAGATTATCTTTTAAGAAATAAAGTTTTAATTAAAACTTTATCTTTCCGCTCGTGTTGGCTGTTTGAATTTCCATGTGGCTGTTCTAATCTCTAAGTAGCAATATCGGAAATACTTTACTGCCATCGCCCTTTATCCCAAATGGTAAGTGGTTTACCGTGGAACGTTGATGTCTCGGGTTCGATCCTTCTTGGCTCCAAATGTTCTTCTCTTTTCTTTTGGGCATTGAACCAGTCTTTTTGAATATTGGCAACCTTTTAGTGCAATCACCCTTTATCCCAAATGGTAGTTGGGTTAGAGTTTGTCGATGAGGTTTTGGGTTCGATCCTCCTTGGCACTAAATAACTCTTTCTTTTCTTTTGGGCGCTTGGACTAGTCTTTTTGATTTTTCGTCTTCTGGGTGATTTTCGACCAACCGAAGTTAGGCTCACCCGAACCCGACTCCGGCCTTTCGCCCCTCGAGCGTCCTTCCTCCCGGCTTCTCGTCCCTCGGACACCGAGCACGTCCTTCTCGCTCCACCGATGTACTCTTCCGCAGCTTCCGCGTCCCTCGGATTGCACTGAGCCCGTCGGCTCACTTCCCCGCGCAATCCTTCTCGTCCACTGCGTCTTACGCTTGACTTCCTCCGTACCTAAGTTCCTGCACACTTAGCAGAGGGATTAAAACCAACAGGACCTAACCTAACTTGGTTGATCACATCAAAACCAACCGGGGCACCAACAGTGACTACCATATAAAGGGGTTCGAGTCAAGGTTTCAAAGCATCAATTCCTTTATCCTACTACTCAGTCTCTACAAACAATAGTGCGAAGGCAAAGTTCTACGACCAAGGAGGCTCTAGGAGGAAGCACGCTATGCTTCGGACTTCCATATTGGTCGGGATCATCATTTCTTTTTGGTTTGCTTTTATTACAAATTATACTTAAATTTCAGTTATTTGTGCTTGTAATATTGAAGTATAAGATGATTTTCTCTGCCTCCGGAAATTCTTAAAAGGAGACCACTAGTGGACTCACGCCGAGTACATAGGCCTTGGGTGTACTGACCTTGAGGGGTTGGGAACCAAGTAAATAAATCTCGCGTGTCATCTCTATGTTGTTTTCTTTTATTTATTTTTTTCGCTGTGCTACTAACTACTCTAATAGAAAGTGAACAAACAATCGACGAGATTCCTAAAAAGCGTGTCGATATTCACCCCCTCTATCGATGACACCAATCCTACATAAATCTGCACCAAATCATGGTGCTAATCACATCGGAAGCCGCCTTGGTTAGCTAGGATGACATGTAACGGGAGAGAGCGCCGCATTTATGGCGCAAGATATCAACAAATAGGATATTAATGTCTCCGCACACGTGCATTATTCCTCATTAATGGCACCTGACGAATGCAAGCACTCTTGTACGGAAGCACCATGTCAGCTTGGACCTGCACTAGACTTAGACTGGGACACTAGTCTAGTCAGTCGGTTTGGACGCCTCTTTCGACTAGAGTTAAGGGGGAGGCTTGTGACACGATGAAATTTTGGGCCCCGATCAACGTAGGATAAAGTCAAGGTCAAACAACTGACGTAACTAGAGTTACAGTATGTTAGGACCAGAGTCAAAAGAGACGAGTTGATTAGACGAGTTGACTGATCGGGTCAAGCGAACCACCTAAATTAACAAGGTAGGTTGGTTGAACGACCTTGGTCCATAATCCATAAACTTGTCTCCTTGACCCTAATGAACACCTCAGAAAATACGATTTAGGCTTAAATAAGAGAGATAGATAACAACCGGTCGGCCGACGCATGAAAGTTCTCCAGTCGATCGACGAACCATGTATTATACATAACCCACGCGATTTGAGAGGCTACTTTGGCCGGGTGAGCCCAACTAATAGACAAAATAAAGAATAACTACAAATGGTCAATGTATCCACTACGATCGATCGAACACCCACTTATAGTGGACTTATAGGGAACTCAACCCAGGCAATGGTCGTTCTACCAACCTACCTATATCACTCGGTTCATTCCTGAAGCCAGTCAGCTAACACACGGGCATCCCTTTGTCATTTAGCTGCTTTGACCAGTCCACATACATTACACTCATGGCCCAGCCCCTTTTTCAATCTCAACCAACCTAGTTAGCAGGTTTGGCCTCCATATGTCTTAGGGGGCATATCACTGGTCCCACAAGCTGGACCCCCTTTTCTTATTTGAGCCTCCACATAAACACACAGGCCCATTAGCCCTTTCAAATTTACATTCATTATCATATATGCTCATTAGCTTAAACACTGACCTGCTTAATAACCCATAAAGCTAAAAACTGACCTGCTTAGTTATCTATTGGTCTAAACACTAACCTACTCAATAACCTATTGACTTATTTACTTTTTATAGATTTCTTACAGGAAATCTATCAATATGACAACTCTGTTACGACTGATGTGACACCTTGACGATGGAACATCACCAAGAGTGTTGCATATAAATAGGGATCATTCCTCCACGATGTAGGTATGAGTTCTCTTTCTTTTTTTACTCGATTCAAATTCTACTTCATTATTATTTTGGAAGAAATTGACTTGAGTGTCGGAATGTACACACCAATGACTCTTTTGCTATTAACACTCTTCTGCTTTAATGATCTTTCTGCAAACTTCAACGATGGTACCAATTTAATTAGGGTTAACAATCGTACTCCGTCACGCTTCATCAATCATGGACAGATCAAAGAGGATAAAGGATGAGGTCTCTGTCACTGTGTCTGGGATAAGAAGGATGAAAATGAAAGGACATCATATTCATGTAATTAATTTATTAATTAAAGAGATAATGAAGTGGGAGGAATCAATTATCATAAAGATTGATTTGTTTCGAATGAATTTGATTCTATCTCTTAGTTAACTTAAAATTAGTAGACAATGATTATACTAAAATCTAACCGCATTAAAATGGCATAGCATCGACCAACAAATTTAAGAAAGAAACTCTTTATAATATATACTCATCACAGACATTAAATATATAAACTACATTAACAATCCATGCCCACACATATTCACCAATAGCAGACTCACTAAACACACTTTAATTATTGCCCTTAACTATTAATCATCATGCTTAATACAAACTCTTATTACATCGACCATGACGCAGATTCTCTTAGTTACTCATCACTGGCCTCCGCAGGCTCCTCGGCCGCCTCCTCCGCCTCCGCCTCCGCCTCCGCCTCCTCTGCCTTAGCTTCCTCCTCAGCCTCCCGCTCAGTTACCGCCGGTTCGCTCTCGGCGGCTGGGTCTTCGGCGGGCTCCTCCTCAGGCTCTGTGGCGACCGGAGCCTCCGCCTCCGCTTCCGCCTCCGCCTCCGCCTCTTCCGTTTCTGGTTCCTCTGCTTCCGCTGCAGCCACCGCTTCTTCTTCTTCTTCTTCTTCTCCTCCTCCTCCTCCTTTGGGCTCCTCCTCAGCGGCAACTTCCACCTCGGCTACTGGATCTGACTCTGGCTCGGCCCCGAGGGGAGCAGGTGGTTCCTCAACCAGGTCCCCGATTGCCAGAGCTGATTCAACCTGCAAATCAAACATATAAGACGACGGTTGAAGAAGAACCATAATTTTTAGTGGACACTCACCGCAGCAGCCATGGTAGCTACTGATGAAGAGCTAAGGAAGAAGAAAGAAGAAGAAGAAGGTGGTGGGGGAGATCGGGAAGAAGGAGAGTGAATTTATAGTCCTCCCATGGATGCAGCTTCAGGATCGGCTCCCTGCACAGTGTAGTCCTACTCCGGGTCAGACCGTGCGGCCCGACCGGTCTAACATTTTGAGCCGATTGGATTGGGACGAGAAGGCGGGAAGGCGGGGCCCGCCGGGGTTACGGGCGTCACGCCGCTCGGCGGCGCCTGGTGGACCCGCGACGAGACGGTGGGAGCCACTCTCACGTGGAGGGAGAACTTGGGCTGGCCCGGTGAGACCCACGCTCTACGCTACCCGCTGATTTGTCGACGTGGTTTATTTATTTATTTATTATTATATTTTTTTTTAAAAAAATAAAGGAATCTTGTTTTGTATGTAACAGATCTCGCGTGAGATATAGTGTCGATTGATTAGATTCTTCTAGATCCTGTTGTGTTTCTTTTGTCGTTGTCGTGGCTCTATTTGTGATCTTGATCTTGATGTCGATGTTGATCTTGACCATTGAAAAACTTTGTTAAAACTTTAAATTTGAAAATTATTTTGTCGATAAAATTAATTGAGATTTGTGATAGGGTAATATCATCATTTCGTGAAAAAAAAATTTAAAAGAAAAAAAAAAAAATTAATAATTTAACTCTTTTTTGTCACTTCAGTTATTGAGATATTTAACTCCAAGGAATTATCGAAACATGAAATAAAATATTGTGAAAATTGAGTTTTAATATCTGGTGCAACGGAAAATTATAGTAATATTTTTTAAAAAAAAAATTTTAAATAAATAATAAAAAATATGTTTTTAAAATTTTTAATAGTAATTTCCTGTTTAAAGTATTTCTTCCTTGTATTGTCTTAAAATTATAAATTTATGAACTTGCCCCCTTAACAATTAACACCCTTACTTTATTTGATTATGTCTTAATAAAGAGATTTTGGATAAACAACCAGAATTCTCTTAATTAGCATGAAATTTAATTCCGTCACCTTTTTAACTTTTTTAATGCCCAAAATTTATTATGGTCGCTAAGTAGCGACCAAAATAAAATTTGTTAACTAAATAGCTTTAAAATTGGATCCCGTATCGTTCTCTTTGCATGCGCCTGATTGATCGAAGCCCTAAAATTTGGATTTCTTTCTGGCGGCCATGCCTCGTAGATGATCTTTGATCTTTTCTCCGGTATTCGAAAACACCTCTCATCTCCACTCTAGTCCCCTCTCATTTCCCCTCCCCTCTTCGGCTCGTGCGGCGAGGTACGACGGCCACCATATCAAGCATGGTCGTGAGCTCGACACATGACCTTGGCCTCTGCCTCATGTCGCGACGTTGGCAGACCTCATCCCTAGCCGCGAACTTGCCCAGCTGGTCAAGCTCATGCCCTCAGCTTTGGCTGCGACCAAGCTCGCGTCCTCATCACTGGCCACGAGCTTGGTTGGCCTCAACTTGGCAGGCCTCAGCCTAACCACACGCAAGCTTGACTAGCTCTAGAGTAGGCCAGCTACGAGCTTGGTTGTTGCCTTGATTAGTTAGCCCTATCGGCAAGCTTGGTCGGTCGTGAGCTTAGCCGACCAAGAGCTTAGTATCTGTTAAGCGGGCATGAAACTCTAAAAATGATTATTATTTTAAACACACTTGTATTTGATTGTTAACTTTGTAATGTTAATGTGCAGGCATTTTCTTTAAAGAGACTCTAGGAAGCTTCTTTAGCCACTGATTTTAGGTAAACAACTTCTCGTCCCTCGGATACACCGAGCCAGTCGACTCCCATCCTGTGCTAACCTTTTCTCTTATTGTGTCTCCTAAATTCTTGCATACTTAGATACAAGACATCAAACATACCAATATAACTCAGTTAATTAATATCAAAACTATTTAGGATATTTACAATCTTTCCCTTGTTAAATTACTTAAATAGAGTTTAAGAAACTTTAAATATAATAATGAGTTGGAGAAGAATATATGATAATGAATCCTACAGCCTTCACTATTAACCAAAGTAACGTGAGGTTTAAATGACGCCTAGTGTCGCATAGGACGTCCTCCCTATGGAAGGTTTTCTTTTAAACCAAAATTCAAGGCTTAGTTTTCGAAAGGATAAAATTTTTAATGAAATTCATAATTTACCTATCCTAAGGCGGAAATTATGGATTGAGTTTTAAAATCTTAAATAGTGGGTCACACTCATGAAGATGCAATAAAAGTTTATATGCATCTAGGGTAAATCAAATGGTAATTAATAAATAAAAGTGAAGATATGAGATATCTTAGTGTTTTGTTTATTAATAGAGATAGTTTGAATTTATTCATCATTTAATTCAACCAACCCTAAGGTGGCTTATTACATGTGAGAATAAATTTCCTTAGAATTGGTAGAATAGATGTCAATGAGTCATGCATTTTATTTATGATTCCTAAATTATTTTATTTGTTGACTATGATATTCGTTCATTGATAAAATATCACTATAATTTTTAATTTCAACAATCATATCTTCTGGTCCCATTCTTGCTTTGCTTAATGAAAAGTTGACTGCCGAAAACTTTAAGAAATGGAAAAGTAACATTAGCATTGCACTTGTGTGTGAGAACATCAAATTTGTTTTGACGGAGAAATGTCCTCCGGAGCCCTCCTTGAATGCTTCCCGAGTATATGAGAAATATATAATTGATGGGTTGCTACAAACAACAAAGCTAAAGGCTATATGTTGACCGAAATGAACGACGTGCTTAGGCTGAAGCACGAGCAAGTAGAGAATGCTTATGACATAATGGATTCTCTACAAGCTATGTTTGGACAGCAGTCTAGTCAATCTAAGCATGAGACGATTAAGAAAGCCATGAACTCTAAGATGAAGAAAGGACAATCAGTTGGAGTGCATGTTTTGAACATGGTTAACTATTTCACTGAGGCTGAAACCCATGGTGCGACCATAGATGATGGCTCGCAAGTATGCATATCTTAGAATCCTTGTCCCTAGATTTCTTGCAATTCAACAGCAACCATGTCATGAACAAGCTCAATTATAATATGACACAATTGCTAAATGAATTGCAGACCTTTGAGGCGATTTCTATTGGAAAGGTCCCTAGATTTTTTTTTTTTGACATTTTGCCCCCACGGGCTTAGCTAAGTTGGTAAGGGGATGGTGTGCACTCAACAAGGTCTGGAGGTCGATTCGCGGGTGGTGACAGGAATAAATCCCTGCACTCCGTGGGCAAAATTTCGACCCTCCACCTACCCCTTGCCGCTTAGTCACCGTGATTTACCTCCTTCGTATTAGTTGTGGGGCCGGCTAGCGAGGGCCCTGGGGACGAGGGTAATCGTCTTTTTAGTTTGAAAAGGAAGAATAAGGGCAAAGGAATAGGCGTTGTGAAAAAGAAATTGAATTGGAAGAATTCAGGTGGCAAGAAGAAAGTTGTAAATGCAAAGCCCAAGGGAAAATGTTTCCACTATAGGGTTGATGGTCATTGGAAGAGAAACTGCACCAAGTATCTCGATGACCTAAAAGAGAAGAAGAAAGATAAATTAGATTTACTTGTTCTAGAATCTTGTTTAGCGATTGTTGATTCTTCTATGTAGATAGATGATTCAAGCGCTACTAATCATGTGCATTCTTCTTTATAGCTATTTCCGTGGGACCGGGCCGGTCATCCCAGGTTCAATTTATCTGCTATCTGGTTCATCATTTTTTTCTTTATAGCTACTTAGTTCGTATGAAGAACTTGTTGAGAGATCCTTTACAATGAGAGTTGGCAATGGAGCAGTGATTTCGGCAAAAGCAGTGAGAGTCGTTAAACTTAGTTTTAGTAATAGATATTTGGTTTTTAACAATGTTTATTATATTCCTAATTTCTATAGAAATTTGATTTCAGTTTCAATGTTGCATGAACAATTTTATTCACTTTCTTTTGGTAATAATGAGATTATTATTTTGAGAAATGAGTGTACGATTTGTACTACATTGATGGAAAATGGATTATACATTCTAAGACCTAATGAACAACCATTGTTAAATGCCAAAATGTTTAAAGTAAATCATCCCAAATCTAAAAGACAAAAAATTTCTCATGAAGATAAAACATATCTTTGGCACCTAAGATTTTGGCATATTTCTTTGGAAAGATTGAATAGGCTAGTAAAGGATGGTCCTTTAAGGGAGTTGAATATTGGCACCCTTCGTATTTGTGAATCTTATTTGGAAGGAAAAATCACTAAAAGACCTTTCTCTACAAAGGGCAATAGGGCTAATGAACCACTAGAACTAATACATAGTGACGTATGTGGTCCCATGACTATACAAGTTATAGGTGGCTATGAGTGCCCCCACGGGCTGGATTGGAGGTAAGACGCCTAGCCGATTTAGTCGAGGTCACAGGTTCGAGGGTCGCCAGTTGCGCGCGGGGATAAAACCCTGGTTTACTAGCATTAATTCCCTCGACCCCAGGCGCCTCACCACACCAGTGATAATCGTGGTTTGCCTCCCTCTGGAAACCTATGGGGCCGGGACCAGGGGGCCGCTAAGGTGGCGGTTCCACCTTTTTGGTTTTTTGGTACAGGTGGCTATGAGTACTTCATCACTTTTATTGATGATTACTCAAGATATGGATATGCTTATCTTATGCGTAGAAAATCTGAAACTTTTGGAAAGTTCAAAGAATTTCATGCAAATGCTGAAAGGCAACTATGTAAATCTTTGAAGTATCTTCGATTTGATCGAGGTGGTGAGTATCTTGATACTAAGTTCAAAGATTATTTGTTAGAGCATGATATTCTGTACCAACTCACACCGCCTAGTACCCCTCAGCAAAATGGTGTTATTGAAAGAAGAAATCGTACTATACTTGATATGGTGAGATCCATGATGAGCTACCCATCATTGCCAATCTCATTTTCGCATATGGGGGTGTCCAACACATGTGTTGGATGGAAGAACTAGTAAATTGCATCCACGTTCAAAAGTGTGTTTGTTTATAGGATATGCCAAAGATATGAGAGGAGGTTGGTTTTATAATCCTGAAGACAAAAAGGTAATTGTATCGACAAATGTCATCTTTCTCAAAGACGATTACATGACCAACTTTTCAAGCCTTGAATTAAGATTGTACTTAAAGAATTACTTAATGATGAGATTATTACACATCCAACAAAAATTGTTAAAGAAATCACTAATAATACCACTAAATCAATTTAGGATGTCATGCCACCTAGGCATAGTGGGAGGGTAGTGAAACTACCCATCTGTTATCGTCAAGAAGATAAGGCAAATATTGCCATCATTGATGGGGTGGATGACAATCCATTATCATTTTAAAATGCAATGGAAGATTCTGACAAAGAGAGATGGCTTAAAGCCATGAACCAAGAAATGGAGTCAATGCATACCAATTCTGTCTTAGTTCTTGTAGATCCACCTGTAGAGGTTAGATCTATTGGATGTAAATGGATTTGTAAGAGAAAGAAAGGAGTAGATGGAAAAGTAGAGACTTTCAAATCAAGGTTAGTTGTGAAGGGTCATACCCAAAAGGAAGGAGTTGACTATGAGGAGACTTTCTCTCCTATAGTCATGCTTAAATCCATTCGTATCTTACATTCAATTGCTGCTCATTTTTGTTAAGACAATCTATGGTCCGGAGTGACCATGAGTTTTGATGTTTGGGCAAAGGGTTTAAGTTAGGTTTTCCTTTGTGATCTAATATGTGTAATTGAGTGTACAAGATTGCAGGTTTACACATATTGATTTAGCTGGACGGCTTCGGTATGGTGAAGGGTGACATGGAGATAAGCTGGAGGCTTGTGTGCTGTAACGACCCGGAAAATTTTCTTTAAAATATTGATCATGTCTAAATAGTTTTTGAGGAACCTAAGGATACTAGTACGAACTTTAGCCTAGTTATCCATAATTTTCTCATTTAAATTGAGAAGCTAAGTACCAATGGGCTTTTCTAATACCATGGTTATTAGTGGATTTTAGGTAGAATTTAATATAAATATAAATGAGTTTTAATTAGGAATATTAGCATGATTATGGGTGGGTCTTAGGGGAATTTTAAAAAATAATAATAAAAAAAATAAAATAAAATAAAATAAAAATAAAGTGCATGCACCAAGGATTGAACCTTGGACCTAGTATACCATCATGCATGTACTAACCAATTCACCTAGCAAGGGAGTGCTAGTGGAAAAGGGAAGGGATTTTAGTTGAGGCTAAAGGAAGTGAAGAGTCATAGCATCATGTCTCTTCACTTGCCTCCTTCATCTAGTATATAAGAGGGAGGAATGGAAGAGACAACTTAACACTTAAGCATTTGTCTCTTCATCCACCAAAGCTTCTTCTCTCCTTCTTTTTCTTCTTCCTAGCCGAACCCTACAAAGGGAATTTTCCCTTGGAAAAGTTTCACAAGGAGACCACTTCTTCAAGATCTAAGGGCTTTCTACAAGGCTACAAGGGATAGGGGTAGTCTAAAGTCAAGGAAGTTTCCTTTTTGGCTTCTTTATTCAAGGTGATAATCAAGATAACCCAAGGTAAGACCTTCTCACCTGTGGTATAATAGTTTTCAAGTTGTTTTCATGATATATGAAATTGTTTGGAATATACGTGAAGAAATCTAGGGTTAGGGCTTCTTAAGGGTTTCGGCCAAGGTATGATCCAAGGTTTAGGATGATGTTAAAACTTCACTAATGTTTCCCAATGTTTCTCCATGATAAATAGAGTATGAATGATGAGTTATATGAATTTTTCCATGGACTTGAGTCTCCCAAAAGTTTCGGCCACCTCCTCAATACCATGATGAGAATTTGATTTAACCCTTCAAGCATGATTATATGGTTCCTCTATGATCTAATGTATATTAATTGTGTTTTATATGAATTTTTCCCATGGACTTATGGCTCTTTAGGGTTTGGGCTAAGAATATTTCTAGGGCAAGAAAATTAGGGTTAGCTCCAATTATGGGGTATAGTGGCTTCCTATGGCTTTGTATGTGATGTATGGATTTTCTTTTAATCATGGAACCTTTCATGTGGATTGAATGATGGAGCCTCCTCCTTGGAACTTTTGGCCAACTCCAAGGTTTAGGGTTTGGGTTGGGTTAAGGTCTCAAGGATACTTGTTTATAGGTTACTATGATGTATGTACATGTTTAAGCATGTTGTAAGAATTTCTAGGTTACCTAGAATCCTAGCTTCATGTATGATGTATTATGACTTTGTATGTTAGGTCATGTGCTATGATTATTCATAAATGTTTAGACCATGTGCCACGAACCTAGAGAATATGTATCATGTATGAAAAGATCTATGCATGTTTTCCTATGTACCATGATCATGCATGCTTTATGAATTAAGGTGCTAATTATGTATGTATGTCATGCTTTATGAATGATATGTATGTATGTCATGCTTTATAAATGATATGTATGTGTGTCATGCCTTATGAATGATATGTACGTATGCCATGTTTAAGAATGAAGATGATGAATGAAAATGAGGATCATGGCTCTAAGAAAAAATGATGTATGCATGACATACCTTATGAATGAAGATAATGAATGATGATGAATGTTCATGCCTTTAAGGCATCATGATATTAAGTATGAATGATGAAATGTCAAGTATGTTTATGTCATGCTAGGGATGGGCACCTTAAGAACACCTTGGTTCTGGACTACCGTAGCTGTCCACGGTTCTAGAATTACCGCAGCTGTTCCTATCCTTATGTCAAGTTTCATGAAACAAGATTATGTTTATGCTAAGAATGTTCTATGAATGATGAAGCATGTGAAGTATTTTATTTTTATGAATGGGCTTGTACCGGACCGAAGTAAGGGTCCAAGGGATGGGCACCTTAAGAACGCCCCGGTTCTGGACTACCGAAGCTGTCCACCGTTCTGGGACTACCAAAGTTGTCCAACAGGGATGGACACCTTAAGAACGCCTCGGTTCTAGGACTACTGTAGCTACCCTAGTAGGTCGAGATTAGCTGCCTCGTATTTACTTAGGGATGCGCGCATATGATGTATGTATGTGCTACAAGCCGGGGACCCCCATGATGTTATGATTATGTTTAAGTATTTATAACTATGGTTTTCAAATTAAGCATCCTTATGATATATGCATTTGACTCATGCATTCATTCATGTTATGCATTATGCCATGATAAGTATGTTTATATTTATGTTCATGTTAAGGATGGTACCATGATAAGTATGTTTATGTTTATGTTCATGTTAAGAATGATACCATGATAAGTATGTTTATGTTTATGTTCATGTTAAGAATGATACCATGATAAGTATGTTTATGCAAATGTTCATGTTAAGAATTATGTCATGATAAGTAAGTTTATGCTTTTGGTGATTTCAAGAATTATGCCATGATAAGTATGTTTTAAGTTTATGCTTTATGTTCGGAATTATGCAATGTCAACCGTTTCATGTTTATGATTATGTGACGTTTGGATTTTCGTGAGTAGGAAAGGGTCTTACTAAGCCTATGTGCTTATAGTCTTATTTTTCTTATACCGCAGATCAAGCAAGAGGTTACTAAGGGAAGCAGCAGGAGGGGCAAGAGTATGTGTGTGTGGCAGTGACATGGAAAAGGATTCTTCTATTTACACCTATCGCATGTCTTGTATTTATAATGCCTCCTTTGGTTTATGCTAAACTCATGATAGTTATGCCTAAGAAACAACTTACTACTCCTGATGTTTATTGATAAGTTACTTGCTACTTATGATGCTTGTGGATAAGTTATGAAAAGTTTATATCATGATGCTATGTATGCTGGTAATATGCTAAGTTACAACGTCACCATGTTCATAAATGATAATTTAGGCATGTATATATGTTTCATGGATTAGTTGTATGGTTAAACGCATGTGTAGAAGAAAAAAAAAATATTCCGCTGCATTAGGATGTTTATATGTGTACAATGTATGTTAGCGTAACGCCGCTTTCTCGCCACACCATAAGGTGTGGGAAAAAGGCGGGCGTTACAGGTTGGTATCAAAGCAGTTGCCATCTCACTACACGCACATCAAGCCTTTTTCCTGCAGCTTTCAAGTAAGTACCTTTATGTATACCTTATGTTCTTGTATGATGTTCATTTATGATTCAAGAATAAGTAAGTATAGATGATATTTTATGATCCTAGAATATGCAAGTATGAAGAATATTTACGATAGAAAGTACTTTGACGGATATGGAATATAAACGATACTTTACCTTCAAATACTTTAGCATTTGATATGCGGGTAGGAATATATATATAAAAAAAATTGTTATTGTAACTATTAAATTAAAGGAAACCGATTTTATCTTGTGGGCTTCTCTCTGTATATATTTGTGAATTGGAAAAAAAAACTGGTGTTGTACCGGTTTTGTCAGGTTTGTACTGACTGTGTTGTTTTTTTTCCAATTCCAGATGTTGCATGAGATCGGCACCACAAGTCGTTACCATGGGTGGAGTCGTGAGCTGATGGAGCAAATAGAAGAGGAGGAGTATACGTTCATTGCCCAAGCGTGCGAGAGAAGTTGCTTATCAGATCTGGGGGCAGCATGAATGTCGGATCTCATATACGGAGTTATGTAAGCAGCTTCTTCGCCATGAGTTTCCGGAGGACCTGGGGGACTCGGAGGAAGATCCCGAGATGTACGAGGAGGATCCCGAGATGTACGAGGAGGATCCCGAGATGTACAAGGAGAATCCCGAGATGTTCGAGGAGGATCTCGAGATGTTCGAGGAAGATCCCGAGATGATCGAGGAGGATCCCGAGATGTTCGAGGAAGATCCCGAGATGATCGAGGAAGACCCCGAGATGCTCGAGGAAGATCCGGAGATGTTCGAGGAGGACCCCGAGATGCTCGAGGAAGATCCGGAGATGTTCGAGGAGGACCCCGAGATACTCGAGGAAGATCCAGAGATGGCCGAGGAGGTTCCCGAGATAGAAGAAGAGGATCCAATGGAAACGGTAGAAAATCCTGAGGCAGGCCAAGGGGAGATGAACGAGGGAGTGATAGTCACCGTCATGATATTTTTCATTATGGGCGTGATGGCAGCCCACCTAGTTCATTCAGTTCGGATAGTTTTGGTATATGAACTTATAAGATCTAATAAATAAAGTTGTATTAAAAATGGTAATCCGAGTCTTCGGAGAATCAAACAGGAGATCCTGGAAGGAAAGGGCGATGGTTTTCGTATCGCCGACGGGGGAGTACTTTACCTTAGGGATCGTCTATGTATCCCTAATGATCCGGAGCTGCGGAGAGAAATATTGGCAGAAGCTCACGGAACCCCTTATTCGATGCACCCGGGATCCACCAAAATGTATCAAGACCTGAAAGAGAAATTCTGGTGGTCCAGTATGAAGAGAGATGTGGCTCAGCATGTTAGTACTTGCCTGACTTGTCAACGAGTGAAAGCAGAACACCAGCGACCCGTAGGAGTTCTGCAGCCACTTCCGATTCCGGAGTGGAAATGGGAAGACATCTCTATGGACTTTGTTTCAGGACTTCCCAGAACTACAAACGGCTATGATGCAATTTGGGTAATTGTGGACAGGCTGACGAAGTCTGCTCACTTCCTAGCAATCAAGATGACTTATTCGATTGAGCAACTGGCTCAATTATATGTTAAGGAGATAATCAGACTTCATGGAGTTCCCAAGACCATCATCTAAGATAGGGATGGTCGCTTTACCTCACATTTTTTGGAATGTGTTCAGAAGTCTCTCGGCACTAGACTACGATTCAGCACCGCCTTTCACCCTCAGACCGACGGGCAAACTGAACGGGTGAACCAAGTACTGGAGGACATGCTGTGAGCTTGTGCCCTGGATTTCAAAGGGAGTTGGTGCCGATATCTATGTTTAGCGGAATTCGCTTACAATAATAGCTACCAAGCTACTATCGGAATGACACCTTATGAAGCTTTATACGGGAGGAGATGTAGGTCTCCAATCTGTTGGTACGAAGGTGGTGAAAAGAAGGAAATGAGGCTCACAACGGATGTCATCGACAGCACCACCTGAGCTATACAGAACATTCGACAACGGATAGAAGCTGCTCAGAGCCGGCAGAAGAGTTATGCAGATGTTCGGCGTAGACCATTGGAATTTAATGTTGGAGATTTGGTGTTCCTCAAAGTGGCTCCTATGAAAGGGGTGGCGAGATTTGGGAAGAGAGGAAAACTGAGTCCGCGATATGTGGGACCGTACCTGATCCTGAAAAGAGTTGGCAAGGTGGCATATGAACTAGAGCTGCCTCAAGAGATGTCGGCTATTCATAACATGTTCCATGTGTCAATGCTTAAGAAGAGTATTCCAAATATGGATCAAGTGATCGAGCCGCAGACAGTACAAGTTCAGGAGGACCTAAGTTATGAAAGCCGACCTATCCAGATCTTGGATCGGGAAGTCAAGAAGCTAAGGAACAAGGAGGTACCCTTAGTCAAGGTCCTATGGCAGAGTCAACGGTTCGAGGAAGCTACCTGGGAACGCGAGGACGAGATGAGACGCAAGTACCCGGAGCTATTCTAAGTTCGAGGACGAACTTTCACGAGGTATGGGGGATTGTAACGACCTGGAAAATTTTCTCAATATTTTCTTTAAAATATTGATCATGTCTAAATAGTTTTTGAGGAACCTAGGGATACTAGTACGAACTTTAGCCTTGTTATCCATAATTTTCCCATTTAAATCGAGAAGCTAAGTACCAATGGGCTTTTCTAATACCATGGTTATTAGTGGATTTTAGGTAGAATTTAATATAAATATAAATGGGTTTTAATTAGGAATATTAGCATGATTATGGGTGGGTCTTAGGGGAATTTTTGAAAATAATAATAATAAAATAAAATAAAATTAAAAAAAAAAGTGCATGCACCAAGGATTGAACCTTGGACCTAATATACCATCATGCATGTACTAACCAATTCACCTAGCAAGGGAGAGCTAGTGGAAAAGGGAAGGGATTTTAGTTGAGGCTAAAGGAAGTGAAGAGTCATAGCATCATGTCTCTTCACTTGCCTCCTTCATCTAGTATATAAGAGGGAGGAATGGAAGAGACAACTTAACACTTAAGCATTTGTCTCTTCATCCACCAAAGCTTCTTCTCTCCTTCTTTTTCTTCTTCCTAGCCGAACCCTACAAAGGGAATTTTCCCTTGGAAAAGTTTCACAAGGAGACCACTTCTTCAAGATCTAAGGGCTTTCTACAAGGCTACAAGGGATAGGGGTAGTCTAAAGTCAAGGAAGTTTCCTTTTTGGCTTCTTTATTCAAGGTGATAATCAAGATAACCCAAGGTAAGACCTTCTCACCTGTGGTATAATAGTTTTCAAGTTGTTTTCATGATATAAGAAATTGTTTGGAATATATGTGAAGAAATCTAGGGTTAGGGCTTCTTAAGGGTTTCGGCCAAGGTATGATCCAAGGTTTAGGATGATGTTAAAACTTCACTAATGTTTCCCGATGTTTCTCCATGATAAATAGAGTATGAATGATGAGTTATATCAATTTTTCCATGGACTTGAGTCTCCCAAAAGTTTCGGCCACCTCCTCAATACCATGATGAGAATTTGATTTAACCCTTCAAGCATGATTATATGGTTCCTCTATGATCTAATGGATATTAATTGTGTTTTATATGAATTTTTCCCATGGACTTATGACTCTTTAGGGTTTCGGCCAAGAGCATTTCTAGGCCAAGAAAATTAGGGTTGGCTCCAATTATGGGGTATAGTGGCTTCCTATGGCTTTGTATGTGATGTATGTGTTTTCTTTTAATCATGGAACCTTTCATGTGGATTGAATGATGGAGCCTCCTCCTTGGAACTTTCGGTCAACTCCAAGGTTTAGGGTTTGGGTTGGGTTAAGGTCTCAAGGATACTTGTTTATAGGTTACTATGATGTATGTACATGTTTAAGCATGTTGTAAGAATTTCTAGGTTACCTAGAATCCTAGCTTCATGTATGATGTATTATGACTTTGTATGTTAGGTCATGTGCTATGATTATTCATAAATGTTTAGACCATGTGCCACGAACCTAGAGAATATGTATCATGTATGAAAAGATCTATGCATGTTTTCCTATGTACCATGATCATGCATGCTTTATGAATTAAGGTACTAATTATGTATGTATGACATGCTTTATGAATGATATGTATGTGTGTCATGCCTTATGAATGTTATGTACGTATGCTATGTTTAAGAATGAAGATGATGAATGAAAATGAGGATCATGACTCTAAGACAAAATGATGTATGCATGACATACCTTATGAATGAAGATAATGAATGATGATGAATGTTCATGCCTTTAAGGCATCATGATGTTAAGTATGAATGATGAAATGTCAAGTATGTTTATGTCATGCTAAGGGATGAGCACCTTAAGAACGCCTCGGTTCTGGACTACCGTAGCTGTCCACGGTTCTGGAACTACCGCAGTTGTTCCTATCCTTATGTCAAGTTTCATGAAACAAGATTATGTTTATGCTAAGAATGTTCTATGAATGATGAAGCATGTGAAGTATTTTATTTTTATGAATGGGCTTGTACCGGACCGAAGTAAGGGTCCAAGGGATGGGCACCTTAAGAACGCCCCAGTTCTGGACTACCGAAGCTGTCCACCGTTCTGGGACTACCGAAGCTGTCCAACAGGGATGGGCACCTTAAGAACGCCTCGGTTCTAGGACTACCATAGCTGTCCTTACCCTAGTAGGTCGAGATTAGCTACCTCGTATTTACTTAGGGATGCGCGCATATGATGTATGTATGTGGTACAAGCCGGGGACCCCCATGATATTATGATTATGTTTAAGTATTTATAACTATGGTTTTCAAATTAAGCATCCTTATGATATATGCATTTGACTCATGCATTCATTCATGTTATGCATTATGCCATGATAAGTATGTTTATGTTTATGTTCATGTTAAGGATAGTACCATGATAAGTATGTTTATGTTTATGTTCATGTTATGAATGATACCATGATAAGTATGTTTATGTTTATGTTCATGTTAAGAATGATACCATGATAAGTATGTTTATGTTTATGTTCATGTTAAGAATGATACCATGATAAGTATGTTTATGCTTATGGTGATTTCAAGAATTATGCCATGATAAGTATGTTTTAAGTTTATGCTTTATGTTCAGAATTATGCAATGTCAACCATTTCATGTTTATGATTATGTGACGTATGGATTTTCGTGAGTAGGAAAGGGTCTTACTAAGCCTATGTGCTTATAGTCTTATTTTTCTTATACCGCAGATCAAGCAAGAGGTTACTAAGGGAAGCAGTAGGAGGGGCAAGAATATGTGTGTGTGGCAGTGACATGACAAAGGATTCTTCTATTTACACCTATCGCATGTCTTGTGTTTATAATGCCTCCTTTGGTTTATGCTAAACTCATGATAGTTATGCCTAAGAAACAACTTACTACTCCTGATGTTTATTGATAAGTTACTTGCTACTTATGATGCTTATGGATAAGTTATGAAAAGTTTATATCATGATGCTATGTATGCTGGTAATATGTTAAGTTACAACGTCACCATGTTCATGAATGATAATTTAGGCATGTATATATGTTTCATGGATTAGTTGTATGGTTAAACGCATGTGTAGAAGAAAAAAAAATTATTCCGCTGCATTAGGATGTTTATATGTGTACAATGTATGTTAGCGTAACGCCGCTTTCTCGCCACACCATATGGTGTGGGAAAAAGGCGGGCGTTACATGTGCACCCGAGGGACCTTGGATAGCAGGGATGATGAGCCGAGGGGCACGGACTTCGAGGGGTACGTGAAGGATGACATAGATGTTGGATGTGTATACTAAAAGACATGACTTTTCTTATATGAACATCTTTTATGAAAAGAGAATCACACACACTAGGTGTTTGTTTATAATAGTACATACACGAAGTCCCATTGCTTAGTATTGTAGATAACATGGTGTGTGGTGTCACACAGAAGATCATGTTATCAGTCCCTTAGCATAAATAGAGGCTCACAACCTAGATGGAAATGGACAAACCATCGGGAAGGTTGCAGTGTAGCCAGGTGTGGTTGGTCTTGACCATAGGACTACACTACTGTGCTATGAGTGCATTGAGTAGGACCGAAACCTGAGGTTATCCAATTTTGTACTGACTAAATAAATTGGATAGGGCCTCAGTTGTTATTATGAAGGACGATCCTTTAATCCCGAAATAATATTGGCATATATTATTATTTATTATTTCTTTGATTTATCAAAGGGCAAGATCTATTCTGCTAGATCGACAGACCCGATAAGTTTGGAAATAATATTAGTAATATGATGTGCTGATAATTATTGATGGAATTCGTGTCCTGGAGAGTCAGGATGATGATGCCCCCTTGATGAGCTCAAAAGGTTCACCGTGCCAAACCCTGCAGGTGGATTTGATCCGACACGCTGAAAAAGGTTGAGTGGTACTAATCAAGGATCCATAAGTTAATTAAGTTAAATTGTCAGTAATTTAATTAATTAATGGGCATGCGCGATCTTAAACACGGGGGGATGGACGACTCGTAATATGTGGAGCCCATATGAAAATATGGGGGTTGGTGAGGTGAGTTCAATTAGGATCCTTTAGTAGAATGAATCCAAATTAATGGATCGGGTTTGGATCCATTAGCAGGCCAAGAACCAACTCCTCCTCTTGGTCCCTGCCTTAGCCCTATATATACCCTATGAGATCAAGAAACCAAACCAATTGATCAAACCTAAGAGCCTAGGAAAAACCCTCCCCCTCTCCTTCTCTCTTCTTCTCTCAGCGCCGACTAGGAGAAGGGATTCCCCTTCGGTTTCCTTGATTCCTCCTCAACCAAGCTTCGGCCAAGACTCAAAGGATCAAGGTAGGAATCTCTTCTACCTTGTTTGAGGCTTGGGAAAGGCTGAGGAGGCGCCGACGAGGTGAAGAAGGCGGCGCAAGGGTGTCTTGCGGCGGCGGCGCAAGAAGGAAGAAGAAGGGGATTGAGGTGTTTTGTGGCTGAGAAGAGGGCTGTCCTTTGTCTTCTTCTTCTTCTTCATCTTCCTCTGAAGGTGTATCGTTGATTCGGAGGGCTTGGAGCCAGCTCCGGCGGACGGCGGCGCAAAGAAAGGGGAGGAGGTGCCGGCGGCGCAAACCCTAGGGTTTGGGGTTTGCGACCGGATTGAAGAAGCGGTTTGGTGGGAGTTCTTGGTGATCTCAGATCGTGGTAGATCGTCACCCACACGACGTCCGCCAAGGGAGGGTCATAAGGTAGAAGACCGCGAGGTGATCGGAGAGGTATAACTTTCCATAAGCTCCTTTGTATATCCTTATGCTGTGCATGTGTTGTGTGGATATGTCTCGTCATTTTATGTGTAAGAATTTCATGTTTTACTTGCAAAATATATTTAATGAATTCTTAACTGGACCCCCACCATAAACACAAAAGCCGGCGATCAACTCGTCACCTTTTCCGCTGTCGAACGGTCGAGCAAATCACAAAGCCGATTTTGGTAATTGGCTGAGTTGTGATTTGGATTGTTCGATACGGCACGAGATGATTGATGGGAAATGGCTCTCCATTCAGGTTAAAATTTTAATCCGTATGCGTGGAGAGGTTTCTCGGATCGACTAAATATTCGCTTAGGAAACCCGCCAAGGAATAACCAACAATAGAGGCAAGCTGGAGGCTTGTGTGCATCCGAGGGACGAGGGCCGAAGATGAAGAGGGCGCGAAGGCAATAGTCAAGGCTGCTGGTGAAGAGTCAGTTGAGTCAAGAAGGGACGAGAGCCAAGGGAAGAGGGCTCCAAGGGCAAGCCGGGAAGTGGACTTCAAAGAGCACATGTGAAAGGTGGCATAGAGGCGAGTTGAGGACTTGCGTGCATATCCGAGGGACGATAGCCGGTGGAAGAGGACTTCAAGGGGCAAGCCAAAGGAGTGGACTTGAAGGCACACGTGGAGGAGGGTCTTCGGAGTGAGTAGGTGTGTGTTTTTAAGCTGGGCAGTCGACTGGGGATATAACAGTCGACTGGGGATATAACAATCGACTGCCAGGAAGCACAGAAACTCACAGAAGGGTTCTGACCCGACACCAGTCGACTGCTCTGGGAGCAGTCGACTGGTGAGTAGCTAGAATTCGAATGTTGGGATGTCAACAGTCGAATCTGAGTGGGGGCAGTCGACTATCCTAGGAGCAGTCGACTGCCAGCGAGGGTTTCAGCTTGAGTTCTATTTAAAGAGAACTCGGTTTGGGCTGGGGACTCTTGACAAAATGAGCTTGGTTAGATCTCATTAGTAGTCTATGTGCTCAGATTGTACAGTCAAGGTTGTGGCGAGATTTCTCCACCCACAAGGAGCTACGCGAGCTAGCCGGAGGGCATCCGGGGAGTGATCCGCCGAATGATTGAGGGATCGTCCACCTCACGGACTGTTGTGGAGTAGGAGTCTTCATCTCCGAACCACGTAAATAGGTATTGTTAGCATTGTTTAGTTGTTAGTTTTGTTTTATTGTATTTCCGCTTGCGCAACTAACAACGTAGGTAGAAAAGAAAATCGAGCATTGCTATTCACCCCCCTCTAGAAACCGTATCGATCTTACAAGTGGTATCAGAGCTTGGTCCGCTCTTGATTGGAATAACCGCCAAAGGAGCAAAAGCTAGAGGAAAAATGATGGAGGACAAGCTAGGAGATGACATCTACACTCCACCCGCCTACGACCATGAAGATTTCGAGTATTGGATGACAAGGATAGAAACATGGTTCAGAATGGAGTGAGATCTTAGGATTGCTCTTGAAGAACCATTTGAAATTCCTAGAGACAAGCACGAAAAGAAGCTTAGACCAAGATATTGGAATCAAGAGCAACAAAATCAATCTAGGGCAAATAAGAAGGTAATTGATATATTAGTTAATATTTTGCCTAACAATATTTTGAGTGGTGTAGGTAAGTATGAAAATGCATATGAATTATGGACCAAGTTGGTAGAATATCATGAAAATCCTACACAAGCTCAAGAGCCTAAGGAGAAAAGTCAAATGGGTCAAAAAGAAGAAAAAGAAAAAGAAAAAGAAAAAGAAAAGGAAGTGTCAATTTCTTCATGTGAAGTGGAGGAATTAAGTGAAAGATCATCCACCTCATCAAGAGAAGAAGAGGAGGTGCCAAATTCAAGGATTGAGGGAGAAGAGAGATCCTTATCCAAACAAGAGCAAGAAGAAGCTCCAACCTCCACCAAAGTCAAATCAAGAGACCACATTATATGCTTTGAGTGTAATGAAAAGGGACACTACAAGGACAAGTGTCCAAAGAAGTAAGAAAAAGGAGGTAAATTCTACACTCATTTCAATTCTGGTTAAATCTAACATGAGTTGTAGGATTGGAGAAGCCCAAGAGAAAAGAAAGAGAATTAGATGTTTCACGTGTGGTGAGCTAGGACACTACCACACGAAATGCCCCAAGGAGTGGAAAGCTAGAAAATGGAGCATCTAAGAAGATGAGAGAAGGAGGAAAGAAAGAAAAGAAGCTCACATCAAGAGGGAGCTCCAAAAGTAAGAGAGGTAATTCCTAACCTTAAGTTAAAATGTAATTCAAACATGAGTTCCTCCATGCATATCAAAAATAGTGTCAATTATTCCTCCATGCATGCTAGAATCAATAAAAATTGTTTGCTTGTGCATAATCATGATTTTAAATATAATGATAGAAGTAAGGTTAACAAAGTAGATCAAAACCCTAGGAAAAGCATGCATCGTGAAAAATCCAAGACCTTAGGATCTAAGGATCAAGGCATTAATCCCAAAAAGGAGAGACATATGCCTAGGAAAATGGGTAGGTCTAAGAATGATCAAAATATGCATGGCAATACTAAGGTTAGAAACATAGAAAAGGAAAAATCAAGCCTTGAAGGCAAGACTTGATACATTGGAGAAAACCCTAGAAAGATTCAAGGTTGGATCTAAGGGTGTAGATATGGTGTTGGGTAGTTTAAAACCCAACTATGATAGATCGGGGTTGGGATATCGGTCTAAGGTCTCCTATGCCAAAGAAAAGAAGTATGCTAGGGAAGCATATAATTATGACAAGAAGGAGAAGTCCAAAAAAGGCAAGGGGGTGCCATTTGAAGGTAAAAAGAATGATTTAACCAAGGACAAGGTGTCCAAGATTAAGAATGTTAGGTTTGTAGGCCAAGAATCATCGGGAGCTCACCGGTGTAGCCTAGTGTGGATTGAGTCACCTAGGGAGGTGGCTAGGGCTAAGAGCTCAAGGGCGAGCTCTGGGAGCCTTTGGGGTCCATAGTAAATGGATCTCAAGAGATGATTTCTCTAGAAAGTCTAGGTGGACTAGGAAATGTGCCAAAAAAAAAAGATTGGAAGATTAGGGTAAGTCTTAATCCTAGAGAATTGGCACATTAAAAGGAGAATTATGAAGAAAAAGGTGAAAATACGATTATATTGGGTAAAATTAGATTTTAATGTGTAAATACCACATAATTCAGTGATAGAAATGAATTATGATCAAGTATAAGAAGATACATTGAGGAGAAGTCACAATTAGGACTTTTGGAGAAGTTTGAATGATACAATTTTGGAGAAGTTGAATTTCGTGCCAATCTTGGGATCTGAAGTACATTTATTTGAAAACATATTTTTCCCAAGTAGATATAGGTTCCACAAATCTCTCCACGAAATTTCAGATTTTTTGGAGATTTGTGGAATTAATTAGACATTTCTGAAGTTAGACTGAAAACTTGAAATTCAGGTATCAGTCGATTGCCCTAGGGAGCAGTGGACTTATCTTACCCAGAAAACATTCTGTGAGTTTTGGCAATCGACTGCCCCAGGGGCAGTCGACTGATCCACAAGATTAGATAGAAAAAGGAATCTAGGATGATAGGATATGACCTTAAAATTAACATCCTTATTAATGCTCCTTGAATAAGGTTTGCCTCATGATTTAATGGTGATTGTATGAAATGAGGCTACATGGAATTCGAGGAAGGGTGATAGGTGCATATGTATCAAAGGTTAAGAGATGATAAGAAGAGGATTTGATCATATTAAGAATACATAAGAAAAATGGGAGAATTGAAGACAATTCCATGTGACAAATTATAATAGTAAGCCTTAGCAAACACATGGAATTATAGATAGATTTCAAAGTTGATACGAAATGATCATTCTTGAGGAAATTAGAGGATGTACCAAAAGTCAAGCACATTTGATACTTTTCATGGAACTATATTTTTCTAGGATAGGGTATATCCTAGCAAATGTGCTTGCAAATTCTTAAATTTTTCTAGGTTTTCTAGGATTTTCTAGAAGGCTCTAGGGTAGAAAACCTGGGTTGTTAAGTTAGGATTAACTTGATAAAAGAAAGGTTGTGATGTTAAGTTGGGATATAACTTAACTTGGTGTTATAGTGTTAAGTTGGGTAGAACTTAACCTTGGTAAATTGAAAATTGGGAGAAGACATAGGTTAAGGGGGAGGTTGCCTCTTGTTTGCTTTGATTTTCATATGAAATTTTGGATTTTGTGTCAAACTAGGGAATGGTGATAGATACATTGTTGAATGTATCTTTCCCAAGTAGGTAAGGGTACCACAAACTTCTCCACAAAATTTGAGAATTTTTGGAGATTTGTGAAAATTCTAGCGCATTTCTGAATTTGGCCAGAAAAATTGATTTTCAAAGTATCAGTCAACTGTCCTGGGGGCAGTCGACTGGTCAGGGCTGTGTTTTGTATCAGCAGTTGGGAAGTGGTCTAAATGATGTAAAACAAGTGTATAGGGGGTTAGTACACATTGTTTATGACCATTAGGGATTAAAAGATCCAATAATTAGGATATTGTTGGAGTCTTTTTGATGTTAGGCAAAGGCGGAGAAGTGTTGAGTTTAATTTGGCAAACCAAACACGCCTTTGCGGGAAACCCTAGGCCTAGGGGGAGACTAGGTGAAGGGGGAGCATGGTTGCTCCATTCTTGGCGTAAGGGGAACCTGGGAGAGGTTCTTAAAAAGCCTTTGTAAGTCCAATGCAGAGGGAGCTTTGGAGAAGCGTTAAAAAGCCCGCTTTGGTGAAAATTCCTAACTTGGGGAAGTTAGGTGTATGGGATGCCTTGGGATAGGATCCATGTTTGCATTTGCATATGCATTGGCGGTGTAAGTCCAAGATGGAGTCTTGGCAGTGTAAGTCCAAACGGTTGTTTACCATTATTATTACTATTTATTTTCCCTAACTTAAACGTATTGCCTAACATCAAAAAGGGGGAGATTGTTGAGGCAATCTATGGTCCGGAGTGACCATGAGTTTTGATGTTTGGGCAAAGGGTTTAAGTTAGGTTTTTCCTTGTGATCTAATATGTGTAATTGAGTGTGTAGGATTGCAGATTTACACATATTGACTTAGCTGGACGGCTTCGGTATGGTGAAGGGTGGCATGGAGACAAGCTGGAGGCTTGTGTGCACCCGAGGGACCTTGGATAGCAGGGAAGATGAGTCGAGGGGCGCAGACTTCAAGGCATACATGAAGGATGGCATGGAGACAAGCTGGAGGCTTGTGTGCATCCAAGAGACGAGGGCCGAAGATGAAGAGGGCGCGAAGGCAATAGTCAAGGCTGCTGGTGAAGAGTCAGCTAAGTCAAGAAGGGATGAGAGCTGATGGAAGAGGACTCCAAGGGCAAGCCGGGAAGTGGACTTCAAAGGGCACACGTGAAGGGTGGCATGGAGGCGAGTCGAGGACTTGCGTGCGCATCCGAGGGACGATAGCCGGTGGAAGAGGACTTCAAGGGGCAAGCCAAAGGAGTGGACTTGAAGGCACACGTGGAGGAGGGTCTTCGGAGTGAGTAGGAGTGTGTTTGTAAGCTGGGCAGTCGACTGGGGATATAACAGTCGACTGCTAGCAAGCACAGAAACTCACAGAAGAGTTCTGACACGAGACCAGTCGACTGCTCCCAGAGCAGTCGACTGGTGAGTAGCCAAAATTTGAACATTGGGCTATCAACAGTCGAATCTGAGTTGGGGCAATCGACTACCCTGGGAGCAGTCGTCTGCCAGCGAGGGTTTCAGCTTGAGTTCTATTTAATGAGAACTCGGTTTGGGCTGGAGACTCTTGACGAAATGAGCTTGGTTAGAGCTCATTAGTAGTCTAAGTGCTCAGATTGTGTACTCAAGGTTGTGGCGAGGTTTCTCCACCCACAAAGAGCTACTCGAGCTAGCCGGAGGGTATCCGGGGAGTGATCCGCCGAAGGATCGAGGGATTGTCCACCTCACGGACTGTCGTGGAGTAGGAGTCTTCATCTCCGAACCACGTAAATAGGTTTTGTTAGCATTATTTAGTTGTTAGTTTTGTTTTATTGTATTTCTGCTTGCGCAACTAAAAACGTTGGTAGAAAAGAAAACCGAGAATTGTTATTCAGCCCCCTCTAGCAACCGTATCGATCTTACAATTTTGACTATGAGATATTGTAGAAGGATGTCAAGACGGTCTTTTTGAATGGCCATCTAAATGAGGAAACCTACATGCGGCAACCAGAGGGTTTTATAGCCCAAGGCCAAGAACAAAAGGTTTGCTAGCTACTTAGATCCATTTATGGACTAAAACAAACCTCTAGATCTTGGAACCATAGGTTTGATGAAATGATCAAATCCTATGGGTTTGATCAAAATGTTGATGAGCCTTGTGTATACAAGCACATCAAAGATGGAAAAGTGGTATTTATTATAGTTTACATAGTTAATATTCTACTAATTGGGAATGATGTGAAAAAATAATCTAATGTAAAGGGTTTGCTAGCCAAGAAATTCCAAATGAAAGATTTGGGAGAAGCAAATTATATTCTTGGAATTTGAATTGTTTAAGATCGCAAGAATAAATTGTTGGAATTGTCTGAAGCAACTTATATTGATAAGATGTTATTGCATTACAGAATGCAAGATTCCATGAAGGGTTACCTACCAACTGACATGGAATTGTCCTCTCCAAGGAGTAGTGTCCAAAGACACCTGAAGTGGTTGAGGACATGAGACGTGTTCCCTATGCCTCTACAGTAGATAACCTTATGTATGCAATGTTGTGCACAAGGATAAACATTTGTTATGTTGTAGGGATAGTCAGCCATTTTTGATCAAATCCTGGTATGGATCATTGGATAGCAATAAAGAATATCCTCAAATATCTTCAGAGAACAAGAAATTATATTCTTGTTTATTCGAGTAGAGACCTCAAAATAGACGGTTACACTAATTCTGATTTCTAATCAAATAGAGATACTCATTTATCAATATCTAGATTAGTGTTCACTCTTGGTGGCGGTGCCATAGTCTGGAGAAGCATCAAGCAATCTAGCACAGTCGATTCCACCATGGAGGCCGAATATATAGCCACTTCCGCAGCTGCTAAGGAGGTGGTTTGCCTCAAGAAATTCCTATTTGAACTGGAAGTTGTTCCTAATATAGATAAGTCACTCACAATATGGTGTGACAATAGTGGAGCAGTGGCTAATTTGAAGGAGCCTCGTAGTCACAGGAGATCAACACATATTGAAGGGAAGTACCATTTGATTCGGGAAATAGTGCAAAGAGGTGACACTTTCATTCTTAAGATTATGTCTGTTGTAACCTTGTTGATCCATTCACCAAGACATTACCTGCAAAAGTGTTTGAAAGACATATGTTGAATATAGGACTTAGAGATATGCCCCACATGCTTTAGGGCTAGTGGGAGATTGTTGGGTATGGTAACTTTTATGTGATGCTTATTATTGAACATTTTTTCTTAAAATTCATTATCTTGAATATCATAGTAAAATTTCTAGTTTATTAGATGTGACCATAATTTTAGTATATATAAGAGTTATATATGTTGAGACAATCTATGGTCCGGAGTGACCAAGTGTTTTGATGTTTGGGCAAAGGGTTTAAGTTAGGTTTACCCTTGTATTCTTATATGTGTATGTTGAGTGTGCAGGTTGTACAGATACACATATGGACTTGACTGGACGACCTCAGTACGGTGAAGGGTAGCATGGAGACAAGCTGGAGGCTTGTGTGTACCCGAGGGACCTTGGAGAGCAGGGACGATGAGCTGATGAGCGCGGACTTCGAGGCGTACATGAAGGGTGGCATGGAGGCAAGCTGGAGGCTTGCGTGCGCATCCGAGGGACGAGAGCCGAAGATGAAGAGGGCGCGAAGGCAACAGTCGAAGCTGCAGATGAGGAGTCAGTCGAGTCGTGAGGGTACGAGTGCTGTGTGAATGTACTCGGGAAGGGTTCAGCTGGGGACCAGTCGACTGCTCTGGGAGCAGTCGACTGGTAGGTGGCTGGTGAGTTGGCTGAGAATTCGAACGTTGGGGTGCAACGGTCGAATTTCAGTGGCACCAGTCGACTGCCCAGGGGCAGTCGACTGGTGGCGAGGGTTTCAGCCCGAGTCCTATTTAAAGAGGACGTCATGGTGGCTGAGATCCTTGACGAAACAAGCTTGGTTAAGGCTTGTTAGTAGTCTCTTGAGTCCAGATCGTGTCAAGGTGCTGTGGCGAGGTTTCTCCACCCACAAGGAGCGACAAGGACTAGCCGGAGGTTATCCGGGGAGTGATCCAACGACGGATTCTTGGATTAGTCACCCATTCGGGGTGGATACCAAGTAAATCTTCATGTTAGCATTGGTTAGTGTTGTTTATTTTGTTTATTATTATTTCCGCTGTGCAAACTAACAACGTAGGTGGGAGACATCAATGAAACGCTATTCACCCCCCTCTAGCGGACACATTCGATCCTACAGTTGGTATCAGAGCGAAAGACTGCTCTTGATCGAACTAACCGCCGAGGGAGCACACGCTAGAGGAAGGAGAACATGGAAGACAAATTTGGGGATGATATTTTCACTCCACCGCCCTACGACCATGAAGATTTCGGATATTGGAAGTCGAGAATGGAGACGTTGTTCGCGATGGAGTGGGAGTGTAGAATTGCACTTGAAGAGCCCTTCAAAGTTCCAACGGACAAGCACGGAAAGAGGCTTTCGTCCTAGATATTGGGACAAAGAGCAACAAGAACAATTTCGGGCCAATGAGAAGGTAATTAGTATTTTGAAAAATGTTTTGCCTAATAAAATTCTAAGTGATGTAGGGGAATACCAAAACGCATGTGAATTATGGGATAAGTTGAAAAGATATCATGAGAACCCTACATCAATTCAAAGAGTTGAAGATCCCGATGAAGTGAGCTCCATGACTCAAGAAGAGGAGGTATCGATTTCAAGAATTGAGGGGGAGGAGAGACCCTCAACCGTACCGGATCAAGAGGAGGCATCCACATCATCAAAGGTTGAAGAAGAAGTCAACATAGCCTCTACCTCCACCAAAGCTAAATCGAAAGAGCACATTACATGCTTTGGTTGCAACGAAAAGGGGCACTACAAGGACAAGTGCCCGAAAGGTAAAATGGAGGTAAAATCTAAACCAATTTCAATTCCATTTAAATCTAACATGAAGTGTAGAATTGGAGAAGCCCATGAGAAAATAATGAAAATCTGATGTTTTACATGTGGAGAGATGGGGCACTTTCACACCAAGTGTCCTAGAAAAAGTGAGCTAAAGAAAATGGAGCACTTGAGGAGATGGGAGAAAGAAGAAAGAAAGAAGAGAAGAAGCCCACATCAAGGAGGAACTCCAAAGGTAAGGAAGGTAACTCCGAACCTTAAGCCAAAATATAATTTAATTTCAAGTTCCTTCTTGCATTTTAAGAATTATGTTAATTACCCATCCATGCATGCTAAAATTAATGAAAATTGTTTACTAGTGCACAACTTTGGTTTTAGATATAATGATAAGACTAGGATTAACAAGATAGATCAAAATCCTAGGAGAAGCATGCATCATGAGCCTAAGACCTCTAGACCTAAGGATCAAGGCACTAATTCCAAAAAGGGGTGGAATGTGCCTAGAAAGGAGGGTAGGTCTAGGAATGCCCAAGGTGGACATATGGACTCAAAGGTTAGAAATTTGGAAAGGGAAAATCGAGCCTTGAGGGCAAGGCTTGATACATTAGAAAAGACCCTAGAAAGATTCACGGTTGGATCTAAGGGCTAAGACATGGTGTTGGATAGCTTAAAACCCAACTATGATAGATCGGGTTTGGGCTACCGGTCTAAGACCTCCAAGGCAAATGGAAAGAAATATGTTGGGGAAGCATATAATCATGGCAAGGAGGGTAAGTCCAAGGATGGCAAGTGGGTGCCATCAAAAGGTAGAAAGGGTGACTTAACCAAGGACAAGGTGTCCAAGGTTAAGAAAGTTTATTTTGTAGGCCAAGAATCATCGGAGACTCACCGGTGTGGTCTAGTATGGGTTAAGTCACCTAGGGAGGTGGCTAAGACTCAGAGCTCAAGGGCAAGCTCTAGGAGTCTTTGGGGTCCATGGTAAATGAATCTCAAGAGTTTTTCTCCTAGGAAATTAGGTGAATTGTGCCAAAAAGGGTTGGAAGACTTGGCTAAGTCTTAATCCTAGGTTTTGGCACATTAGATGGAGTTTTAGGGAGAGAATGGTGAAAATAAGGTTATATTGAGTAAAATTAGGTTTTAATAGGCAAATATCATATAATTCACTGGTAAAAATGAATTGTGACCAAGTATTAGAAGATACATCAAGGAAAAACCACAATTAGAACTTTTGGGTTGAGTTTAAATGATACATTTTAGAGAAAGTTGAGTTTCATGTCAATCTTGGGATCCGGAGTACATTTGTTTAGAAACGAATTTTTCCCAAGTAGACATTGGCCGCACAAATCTCCCCATGAAATTTCATAATTTTTGAGATTTGTACAGTTATTTATGGATTTATGAAATTCGACTGAAAAACCTGAAATTTAGGTACCAGTCGACTGCCCCCAGGGCAGTCGACTGGTCTCAGCCCAGAAACATTCTATGAGTTTTGGGAGTCGATTGCCCCAGGGGGCAGTCGACTGGTCTGTAGGCTGAAATTGAAATAGGTATATTGGACAATCAAAAATTGTAAATTTGGATTAAAAGTCTTGATTATGATCACATATTCCTTAAATGAAGTGTTATCTCATGAGTTAATAAGGCTTTATTGATATTAAAGGAGGATTGATAAGAGATAAGAAGGAGAATTCTTTTTATTTTGAGGATATTAAAGGAAAGAGTTAAGGACAAATTCCTTGTGTAAATTGATGATGGTTAGAATCGGCAAACACAAGGAATCATAAATTAAGGTCAAAATTGATACAAAGTGTCCATCTTTAAGGAAATTAGAAGATTGTACCAAAGTCAAGCACATTTGATAATCTTAATCAAATCATATTTTTCTAGGATAGGACATATCCTAGTAAATGTGCTTGCAAACCTTTAGAGAGTTTAAGGTTGCGTTAAGTTCTTTTTGACACTAAGAGAAAGGTTGCTTGGGGGCAATTCTTTAATAGTGTCCAAGGAAAAAGAACTTGGTGTTAGGTTGGGAAAAACCTAATTTGAGTCTATGGTTATGTTGGGTAGAACTTCACCTAGGAAAATTGAAAATTGGAAGAATGCATAGGTTAAGGGGGAGGTTACCTCCTTGTTTGCCTTAATTTTCAGAAGAAACTTTTGGGTTTTGTGTCCAACTTGGGAATGGTGATAGATACATTATGGAATGTATTTTTCCCAAGTAGGTATGGGTACCACAAAGTTCTCCATGAAATTTGAGAATTTTTGGAGAATTATAGAATTTCTGGCACATTTCTGAATTTGGCCAGAAAAGTCTGATATTCATAGTATCAGTCGACTGCCCAGGACTGATTTATGTATCAGCAGCTGGTTTGGTGTCCAAATTGTGGAAAACAAGTATATGGGGGGCTCGTACACATTGTTTATGATCATTATGGATTCAAAGAACCAATAATTGGGATATTATTGAGGTCTTTTTGATGTTAGGCAAAGGGGGAGAAGTTTGAGTTTAAGTTGGGAAACCAAACTTACCATTGCTAGAAACCCTAGGTTAAGGGGGAGCTGAGTTTAAGGGGGAGCATGGTTGATCCATTCTTGGCATAACGGGAACCTTGGAGAGGTTTTTAAAAAGCCTTTGTAAGTCCAATATAGAGGGAGCTTGGGAAAAGCTTTAAAAAGCCCGTTTTGATGAAAAATCCTAGCTTAGAGGGCTAGGTGTGAGAAAGTCCTAGCTTGGAGGGCTAGGTGTGAGGAAATTCTAGTTTGGAGAGCTAGGTGTGGAAAAGTCTTAGCTTGGAGGGCTAGGTGTGGAAAAGTCCTAACTTGGAGGGTTAGGTGTGGGATACGTTGGGATAGGATCCATTTTTGCATTGCATATGCATTTGTTTAGCATGGTTTTTGCTATTGACTACTATCTTGTTTCCCTAACTTAAACGTATTGCCAAACATCAAAAAGGAGGAGATTGTTGAGGCAATCTGTGGTCCGGAGTGACCAAGTGTTTTGATGTTTGGGCAAAGGGTTTAAATTAGGTTTACCCTTGTGTTCTTATATGTGTATGTTGAGTGTGCAGGTTGTACAGGTACACATATGAACTTGACTGGACGACCTCGGTACGGTGAAGGGTAGCATGGAGACAAGCTGGAGGCTTGTGTGTACCCGAGAGACCTTGGAGAGCATGGACGATGAGCTGATGTGCGCGGACTTCGAGGCGTACGTGAAGGGTGGCATGGAGGCAAGCTGGAGGCTTGCGTGCGCATCCGAGGGACGAGGGCCGAAGATGAAGAGGGCGCAAAGGCAACAGTCGAAGCTGCGGATGAGGAGTCATTCGAGTCGTGAGGGTACGAGTGCTGTGTGAATGTACTCGGGAAGGGTTCAGCTGGGGACCAGTCGACTGCTCTGGGAGCAGTCGACTGGTAGGTGGCTGGTGAGTTGGCTGAGAATTCGAACGTTGGGGTGCAACGGTCGAATTTCAGTGGCACTAGTCTACTGCCCCAGGGGCAGTCGACTGGTGGCGAGGGTTTCAGCTCGAGTCCTATTTAAAGAGGACGTCGTGGTGGCTGAGATCCTTGACGAAATAAGCTTGGTTAAGGCTTGTTAGTAGTCTCTTGAGTCCAGCTCGTGTCAAGGTGCTGTGGCAAGGTTTCTCCACCCACAAGGAGCGACAAGGACTAGCTGGAGGTTATCCGGGGAGTGATCCACCGACGGATTCTTGGATTAGTCACCCGTCCGGGGTGGATACCAAGTAAATCTTCGTGTTAGCATTGGTTAGTGTTGTTTATTTTATTTATTATTATTTCCGTTGTGCAAACTAACAACGTAGGTGTGAGACATCAACGAAACACTATTCACCCCCCTCTAGTGGACACATTCGATCCTACAATATATACAAGAGGACTAAAATATGCGTAATAAACTTAAATTGAGTCCATGATGAAATTAATTTAAGTATAGGGTCTTTAATTAAGCATCACTAATGCGGTCTATGAATATTATGAATGTGACTGCCTTATCTAGATCGTTGATGTGGAGACATCAAGATGGGGCATTTATATATAATGAGATTATATAAGACTTGGACTGATTTAATTATATATTTCATAATAAATTCCGTTATTAATATGAAAATTAATTAAATCATAAGATTATCATATATGGATAAATCTTAATCTTGACGTAATTATGGACTCCTATTTATTCTTATATAATTCTTAATTTTGTTATTTAAAGTTTACAATTATGCATTCTCAACACTTGTATTTTAGATTTATATTTGAAATGCTTGGATGGGAATATAAATTCATAGACATGAAATCCATTCTTGGAAGTAGAAAGACGATTTCCACATTTATTGATTTTGGAACTGAGTGGTGGGCCCAACTAATTTATAATTATGTTATAAATTAAATCACTCACTAGTGAATTAATGGTAGATGAGGATAATAAGTAATTAGAGAGGTAAATGGAATATTTCTAACTCCAAATTATGAATCGTTAATGGAGGATTAATCTGTTGGTGCAATCGACCCATGATTGATCGAGTAGATCATGGATTTTGATATGTGTGTCAATATGATTAAGTTAGGTTTTCATGTTGATTTGATGTGTGTTTGAGTCTTGCAGGACTTTGTGAATCACATATGAGGAGTAATGGAGTAAAACATCCGAGGGACAAGAGCCGAGGAAGAGAACTTCAAGGGTGAGCCGAGGAAGAGGACTTCAATGGTGAGCCGAGGAATGAGACAAGCCGCGGGCTTGTATGTGCATCCGAGGGATGAGAGCAGAAGGAAGAGAACTTCAAGGGGCAAGTCTAGGAAGTGGACTTCAAGGCATACGCGAAGGGTGAACTCCGGTGAGGTTGAGAGTGCATTTGCAAGTAGGTCAGCTGACTGACAAGGAACCAATCGACTGGTACTACTGAGAATGCACTGTAGCAGTCGACTGTTATGGACACTAGTCGACTCATCTTTCTATAAAGTCGAATAGCCGGGAGCAGTCAACTGGTCTCCAGAGCAGTCGACTAGTCTCTTCGAAATAGAGCTGTTGGTTGAGGCATCAGTCGACTGGCCCTGGGGGCAATAGACTGATGTCAGGACTGGATGTTTGTTTAACAGCTCTCTCCACTATTTAAAGTGGAGCTTGAGACTTGGGAGAGGTTAGTTTTTCATTGTAAGATATTTACTCTAGTGTTCAAGTGCTCAAGGCTCCAAGTGCTCATCTTCCTACCAAAATCCTAGCATCAACTTGTAAGGAGGAAGAAGGATTGTGAGAGGTTATTCTCCATCGAGAAGGAGAAAGACTTAGCCGGAGATTGCCGGGGCATGATCCACCGAAGGATCAAGGGTTCATCCACCTCAAGGACATGCCGTGAAGTAGGAGCAAGCAATCTTCGAACCACGTAACCAATAACGTGTTAGCATTGGTTTAATTATTAGATTAAACTTTCGCTTGTGCTAACGTTGTAGGGAGAGACTGAATTGGGGTGATCGAGTTATTCACCCTCCCCTCTAGCCGTGCCATCGGTCCCAACATAATGTATATGTAATGATTAAATCAATGGATTACTCTTTTAGTAGAGTAAAATATTTCATAATGGAAAAGGGTGCAATTTCATATTTTTAGTGGAATAATATTGGAATTACTAAGTTGGATAAATTAATCAAAGAGTTTAATTATTTATCTAATTTATTGGAGCTTTTAATTTTGAGTCCATGATCCCCAATATGCCTTCTTAATAATCAATGGACTTGAAATACGATTTAGAAATCAAATGTAAAAATGAAAAAATGTTTCCATATGTTTAAGGGCTTGTAGATAAATATGATTAGATCTAAATTATAATTATGAGATAATTAGAAATTTAGATTATTATGGTAATATCCAAACAGATATTAATAATATCTTAATTTATTGAGAATATACATTATTTAAATATATAAAAGATAATATCTAATTTGAAAGTTTAGGATTGAGAATCCTATCCTGCTAGAACTAGTCTTAGGATTTTGAATTCTATAGACATGTATATGTTTAGATCTAAATTATAATTATGAGATAATTATAAATTTGGATTATTATGGTAATATCCAAATATATATTAATAACTAGTGTAATACCCGTGCGATGCACGTGAATCTTACACAATTGAAAAACATGTTTAGTGATAATATATATATGTCAATTTTTATTACTAAATGAAAAATTAAAATGAAAAGTAATTTTATGGCAACGCTTCACCTTGTAGACTACAACATCAAAAAGGAGTCCACGCTTCACCTGGTCCTTCACCTCCGTGGTGGTGATCAGTGAGATGAGAAGCTCTGCTTCATTTACTGTCATGGAGTTGTATTCCAAAAACAATTTCATAGCAACATATCATTAAAAATCATTAGCCATCTAAATAAATTGTCTGTCCCCTCAATGACAACAGATCATTAGCCATCTAAATTTCTTATACAATACTAACACTTATATTAAAGATTTTCCCTTGAAAAATATTGGAGGAGCAACAACATCATAAATGGTAAAAGCAATATAAAACTGCACACAAGTAATATAAAACTGCACACAATGAATGAACCATAGAGCATCACTAAATTTGAAAACCTGATATATAATGAAGAGACAATGACATACCAAGTCAAAGAGGAAAAACCATCCAAAATTTCGTGCACTTTCCGCCCTATAAGCACAATGTAACTAAAAGGCATACATCCAACTAAAAGTCATATAGGATAGCTAAGGTAAGAGAGTATACGTCATACCTACTAAATAATTATCTTCCCTTTTCTCGTTCAGAATTTGAGTATAAGGAACAAAAGAGAAGCATTATTTGGGATTTCAGAATCCTCAATAAGAGATACACTTGTTTCTCTTTTGAAGAAATTCCTAAACTCATGATTAGTTGGTTTATACTTTGTTGAGTTCAGAGCAACAACTAAGTTTGACATCACATATACATTTTCTTCGATGATGAAATTTTAAAAGAAAGGCACATGACAGCTTTTAATGGTACATTGTACACGATGTCTCTAAACATTAGTAAAAAAAATTAATCGTTACATAAAAATGGCCAATGTAATATAATAATGAAAGACAATTAGAAAGAAAATATTAAACCTGTTCATCTAGCAACACCATTTCAATAGGAGGTTTTTGGCCAGGTGTTGTGAAAGAGGTAACTCTCCAAAGTCTAATGACTCTAGCCTTGATTTTTCATACTTTATGATCAGGACCAACATTAATATCTTTAACCAAATCATACCTGAAAAAAATAATGTCATCGGTTTAGTAATAGGAAACAGTTACAGCGAATTGCACAGAATTGATAAGACATATAGATAGGAAAAGAAATGGTACCGATTTGCATGGTTAAAGCCATAAAGGAGAAGATCAAAAAACAAACCGTTAGCCGCGAAGAGTGAAAAGGACAGTTGGTATAGACTATTGGTGAAGATGTGTTAACAGGAATAAGTATATATAGACAGTAACTTATAAATAACACACCAGTAATAGGCATTAACTAATGTCCAACCAGAAAATAACCTTCATTAACTGAGAAAACAGGCATTGGATACATGGAAACTTAAAAGATAAATAAAAATAAAAGCTATAACAAATAAAATAATTATTAGATGCATTGGAACTTAAAAGGAAAAAAATATACATATATATACTTTTAAAGATGGTGGTTGCAAGTGATGAGATGCATTGGAACTTAAAAGATGAATATAAATATGCCTGTTCATTAAGAAAATAGTTATCAGATGCATTGGAACTTAAAAACAAATAAAAAATAAATCTATTCATCATACTCTAGTGATGGGATGCAGTAACATGCATTAACTAATGTCCAATCAGAAATTAACAATCATTAACTGAGAAAACAAGCATTGAATACATTGGAACTTAAAAGATAAATAAAAATAAAAGCTATAACAAACAAAATAATTATTAGATGCATTGAAACTTAAAAGGAAAAAATATACTATATATACTTTTAAAGATGGTGACTGCAAGTGATAAGATGCATTGGAACTTAAAAGATGAATATAAATATACCTGTTCATTAAGAAAATAGTTATTAGATAAATTGAACTTAAAAGCAAATAAAAAAATAAATCTATTCATCATACTCTAGTGATGGGATACAGAAGCAAGCATTAACAGCATGAACCTATTCATCATACTCTAGATAGATATAGCAAAGTTGATTCTTGCCTTCCATTTTATTTTATTTTTTCAAAAAAATTGGCACAATTTACAACATTTTCTCTTCGCATTCATTTATGCATTCATGAATTGGCCGAAGAGTGATCTAATAACCTCCTTAAGCATGCAGGGTAACATAGGCAAAATTAGGTGCATGAAGTTGAGAGCGATGATATGACCATAGTACATTAACAGGCATGACATCATTTCTATCAACTAACCTGTTGTGGTCAAAAATAGGTAAAAAGAAATGCAATAGAAGAATTACAAAATGTATAGAAACCATGTATTACCTAATAGATTGTAATTTTTTCTTCAAGCAAATCGCATTATCCTTATCGTTGTTATTTGGGGACTCCTGATGTTTAAACAGTGAAACCAGTAACAATGTCTCTTTATCAATAAATCAAAATTTGATTAGAGAAGGAAACAAACCTTGAACGTTATTCCCATTATGATTTGAAGGATCAAAGGAGATAGCGGCAAAGGAGAGGGCGACACTGTAGACGACCGATCGAAGGAAACCTTTGTAGAATCGAAGGAGATGGCGACAAAGGAGAGGGCGGAACCGTAGACGACTGGATCGAAGGAGACCTCTACAGAATTGAAGTAGAAGGTGGCACAGGAGAGGGCGACAACGTAGACGACCGAATCAAAGGAGACGGTGGCAGAATCGAAGGAGACGGCGGCAATGGTGGCAGCGACAGAGCAGAGAAAGGGATTGTTTAGGGTTAGGGGAGGGAGGCCAATAGAGGGAAAAAAGAGAAAAAAAAAGGAAAAAAGAAAGAGAAATAAAAAAGAAAAAAAGAGAAATTAAAAAACTAATTAAAAAAATCTAAAACTTATTTGGTTTAGGCGGGAATCGTAAGTTCCCTGTGAATGTCACGTGTGCATGCATACTGTAGCAAAAATTATGTTTTATAGATATTAATAGATATGTTAATATATTGAGAATATATTGTATATTATTTAAATATCTAAAAGATAAGATCTAATTTAAAGTTTAGGATTGAGAATCCTATCCCTGCTAGAATAAGTCTTAGAGTTCTTTGAATCCTATAAATATAGATATGTTCTAGTATCGGGGAGACAAAGGTTTCATGCATTGTAAACGATGTAGAGAAAATACCTCTTGATTTCTAGTTTTGTGTTTTGGAGTGCCCACACACTGTCGTTGATAAGAAGGATCTACTAGAAGATTGTGGTTTCTACATGCCTCAGATTCATAAAAAGGGTAACTACAAGAGGTAGTTTAATTGTCTGCAAAACATTTATTTTTCAAATTTAAATTCACCATTAGTTTATATTCATATGTTCGATTATGATTTATGAAATTATGTAATTGCTTTCGCTGTAATTCGATTGGATCGGAAGTATAAAATTATTAAAACTAAAATTGTTCTGGAGACTCGATAATTTCTTGCAACACCTTCGCCAGCACTGATTTGCAAGTGGTGGTGATGCGCATCGTAGGTAAGGGTTAACGTATAGAATCGAGTATGTGAATTGATTTGATGTTGCTAATTCAAATCTATTGGATAATTTGTAGAAGCAATCTATATTTAGATTTGGGATGTGATTTCCTTCTTCCCCCTGCCATGAGTCTTCATTGTAGGGCTTTGATTTAGTTTTGGGTCGATAATCTATAGATGGAATCAGTAACTCAATTAGATAACTAGAGGAGTTGTTGATGTTGTTTTGGGTTTTCTGCGCTCGACCGTGAGCAAGCGTTTGAATTGGTTTCATGTTCTATTTTTTTCAACTTAAGGAGCTGTTCTAGCCTGGTTTGGTGCCCTATTTTTGTGGGGGATGAGCTTGCTGTGTGATATTCCCTTTGATCAGTTTGGAATAGAGTTGGAAGAGCTTGGAGTTTGATCTAGTTTCCTGTATGGATCTTGGCATTAGCTACAATTTGGTTTGAGGTGTTACAGATTGTGAGCTACTTAGGGAACTTATTCTTGGATTATGTTTTAGAGTTGTTGGTGTTAGGAATTAGATTAATGGCTCTTGATCCTTTTGGCCAAGAAATTGTTTCTTGGAAGAAGTGAGTTTAGTTGTTAACCCAGTTTGGACTTTGGGATTAACTCAAGAGTTAATCATTAGTTAGGGTTAACTAATGAACAAAATAATTAGAATGGATCTAATTATGTTTCGTATTTAGTTTAGCTAATTATAATTTTATACATAGCTAAACTGTGTCCTCAATGCAGGATTTTGATTTCAAATACGTGTTTGATCATGAGGGTTTCTCTCCGATATATACACTTTATTACGAGGCGAGTACATCTTCCTTAAACTCTCTAGTTTATTGTACTTAGATGCATGACTTGTTTTATTATCTATGATAAGTTACTTACCTTGCCTTGTTCTGTTAATTTTGTTATTTGATACTTGTTTGCTTGATCTTTGAGATGATCAAATTTATATCTATATAGTTTCAAGTTGATTCTTCTTGATCTGTAGAGTACCGCGTGTAAGCAGGCATCTAGGATCGGTTGTAGGGCTACACTTAGCAGTTGGTTGATATCTGATTGTACCTTACCTACTTTTTTAGTTGCATGATTGTTAGACCATGACGTTGGTTGGATACATGTGTATTATACTGTTGTATATTGTTAATCTAGTTAGTGTTGTGCATATTAGTGTCATGCACTATCCCTAGCTACATTATTGCATAGTTGTCGACGCTTGGCTCCCTTATTGTTGACATGAGTTATGACCACTCAACCACTCGGGATAATGATAATTGTTGGAGTACGAGTAGTTGTTCTATCGTGCTACACTCGACCACTCAGGGATAGTGGTGGTTAGAGCTGTGAGCAGGCATTTGACACCCCCCCCCTCTATTGTTCTCTTGGAGATAACAGAGTTGTTGGTAGCTCCCCCTTCTCCTAGGGTCTTGGAGTAGTTAGCTCATCAACATCTTGTCCACTCAACCACTCACAGTAGTGGTAGTTGTTGGAGTGTATACAGTTGTCACAGCTACCCACTCGACCTCACAGATGTGATGTGATAACTACTTGACTTGCTTTAGGGGTAACACATGTCATTGCATCATGCGCATATGATATATCGTTGCATTTGTTGTGCTTATTGCATTTGGTTGAGCTATGTTTTTTTATATTTGGTTGACATGCATATACAGGTTAGGTATTGCTCTTAATATTGATTTTGTACTGCTCATATTGTACGAGTAGACTTATGGATGTTCTCGGGGTTTCTGATCATGCCTCCGCTTGATAGTCTAATTCTGATATATTTGTACATTCATTCATTTGTTACGATTGTAGATCTTTTCTATTAGATTGTATCCTGTTGTTTCCATTCCTCTTGTTTTATCTTATTATGTCATGCATTTTCCTTCAGTTATTACCCACTGAGTCGCTTGTACTCATCACCCCATATACGTATTTTCATTTTAAGATACCTGATAGCTATGTCTGGTGTCTCCAGGAGATGATCCACCTACCAGTCCCTTGGCTCCGATGGTATTTGTTTGTCTTCCTTTTACAGACTTATATTCTTACCTTTTGCGAAATTTATGTTTATGGACATGTATTGTGTGGACCTTGTATTGTGTGACCTGGTGGTGTGTCGTGGTATTATTCGGTTGTACGTCATTTTGATTGGTTTGAGATAAGTTTTGTGTTGATATGTGATGTTGTTTTTTCTTATATTTCTATAATTGTCGGTTGTGTGGGCTATGATATATGTGTGGCTTGTATTTAAGTTTTAGATTGTCTGCCGTATAGGGGAAGTGTTGTCCGATTGGTATTGGACATGTGGCTCCTCGAGGTGTGACAAGTGCTAGTCTGGCGTACTCCTCGAGTTTAGACTCTGATGACGAATCACTCCGTGTTGCTTTGAGGTTCTTGTTATTGGACTTTCTTGACCCTTTGTTTTTTAATCTTGGACAATTGTCCTTGATATGTCATTCTTCTTGGCAATTATAGCACCTTACTCTTCTCTTCTTCTGAAGTAGCTTTGTTTCCTATTTCTTATCAAAGTCATTAGATTTAAAAAACTTCAAAAAAATTCTTACCATAAGCTTCTTCATCTTCGCTGAGAGAAGACTCTAAATCCGGTTCACTCTTCTTGGCTTGTAGTGCTAGGTTCTGGGTTGACTTCTCTTCTTTATTTAGGCCTTTGATTTGTGTAATTCAAAGATAGAAAATAAACTTTCTAAACTATTTACTTCGACGTCTTTGGATATGTAATAAGAGTTTACGATTGATGTTCACTCTTGGGTTCTTAGAAAGATGTTTAGTGCGTATTTGAGTGTGTCTCAATTCATTCATTTCTTTGAGGTTGTTGAGTCCAGTGATTAGCTCCTTGAACTTGGCATGTAGTTGTGCTATTTTTCTCCCTTTTCCATCTAGAAATTGGTTAGTTAATTTCGGAGTAAGTCTCATTTTGCTAGTTTGGCCTCCGACATTCCTTCGTATAGCTCTAAAAACTTATCCCAGAGTTCTTTGGCTGACTTGTAAGTGTCAATCTAGTTGACTTCTTATGGTGGCAATACACTTAGTAGGTGGAATTCTACTTTATCGTTGGCCACAAAGTTATTCTGCTACTTCTTGTTCCAAATGTGTTCTTCCTTGGCTTCTCTGTTCTTGTCCTTGGGTGCTTCAAAACCATATTTAACGTTAAAAAAAAATATCAAAGTTTGTTTTGAAGAATACCTCCATTTGACACTTCCAGAACGTGAACCCCCACTCAAACTTCTACAGGTGGATACTTGATTTGACCATCTTCATGTTGCTTTAGTCGGTGGACGCATAGAGTTTGCTGATGTGGACTCCATGCTGATTCACTTCGGCAATGACTTTGCTGACGTGGCCACCCTTTCCAGGCGCATGGATTGGATCCGGGTGCTTGGAACCTGGGCGCTTAGAACCGATCCAGGCGCCTGGAATAGTCAACTCAGAAGTTGGCAATTCTTCATTTCGATTGCTTGGGTGATGCTCCAAACATCCAGAATTGAGCTCACCTGAACTCAACTCTATTATTCTCCTCAAGCAATCTTCCTCCTCGACTTCTTATCTCTTGGATGCACCGCGCACGCCTTCTCGCTCTACCGGTATACTCTTCAGCAGCTCCTCATCTCTCAGATGCACCGAGCATGTCGACTCTCTTCTCATACTATCCTTCTCGCTCGTTGCATCTTGCGCTCGAGTTATCCTGTTCCTAAGTTCTTGCACAATTAGACACAAGGTATCAACCATACATAGGACCTAACTTAACTTAGTTGATCAATATCAAAACTACCGAGTGTCCTTACAATCTCCCCTTTTGATGTGCATCAACCCGAGTTAAAGTTAGGATATACTAACATGAAATCTAATTTAAAAAGCATCACACAAATATTTACATTTAAGTCCTCTTAATTTAATATTACGCTCTCTCCCTTTGATCACATCAAAAATATAAAAATAAAAATGAAATGACTGATAGCTTCTACAGTAAAAAGAAATTGATTTGGGGGTTAGGTTTGCGTGTAGAAAAAATTAATTGTTGGATAAATAAATGTATGATCTTTTGGAATGAAGATAGTGAACTTATTGAATATAGAATGTGTAATCACCCATGTTATAAGCAACATAGTTGCATATTAAGGAAGAAGAAGAAGAATTATCATGGGAAGTTATGTATTACTTTCCGTTAACTATTAGATTTTAACGTTATATGTATCTGCCACAACAACAAGCCATATGAGGTGACATTATGAGCATATACCTTAAGGAGGTGTAGGATCGAGATGAGTGATAGAGGGGGGTGGGTGAATATCGCTTATAAGATCGCTATAAGAAAATTTAGATTTTAAAGCAATCAAGTACGCAATGGAAAACAAATCACGGACGCTAACACAGGTCAGTTTTACTTGCTTCAGAGTCTTGACCGGCTCCTATTGCAGGGCCCACGATCCTTGATCGTTTACGTTGGGCAATCACTAACAGTCGAAAGTATGCACAAATTACAATGCTTCAGTATGCAAAACTTAAAACAAATATACCGAACTCCTTGAATGAGTTGAAGTTCTTCACTCGGAGAGTCGGATGACATTTCGGCGTTGTCGAGACTTTAATCACATAACACATAGGAAACAGACTGATTGCAGAGTGTGAGTTGATCTCTGAAGTGCTACTCTCGACCCCTTTATATAGTCCTCATTCAGGCGGTTGAAAGGCCTTTCAGGTGCCCTAGTCGTAGCGTCTCGAGCGGTAATTTTATCCACTACACAGTCAAACTCTATCCTGGCTCGGGCACCCTAATCCCTTTCAGGCGCCTAAGTGCCGACGTGCCTCCTCCACTCAGCATTCGCCACGCAAGCTTAACCGTTGCGCTAGCTCAGCCACCCATTGCCAACTCTCAGGTGCCTGAGTCCCATTCAGGCGCCTTAGTCCAACTGAGTCAACATCTTCAACTGCAACAAGGGTTAGTTCCACAATAATAATAAATAGAATTCATGCATGTATGGATTTACAGCCAGTGGTAGCTTGATCCTAACTTTTAGGTTTCACCTAAAACCTTAGGTCGGACTGACGCCTACTATTCCCTCTCAGGGAGCGCGTCCTTACCTACTCCTCTCAGGAGAGTTTACCTTTTGCCAACCGGCTCTTCCGATTGGACTTTTGCTCGGCCTCCGAGAACCCGAAACTCGATGACGTCGATCTTGACCTGTCTCGACTCTTGTCCGCGTACCGCTCGGTAAAGTCTTCTGCTCGGTCCCCCGGACCAAGACTTCGTTGCCCAATCCCTGACCATGACTTCTTGCTCAACCTAGCAGGTCAAGACTTCTTACCTAGCTTACTTAGGACTTTCCTACAAGCTTCACAAATTCATCAGTACATACAAACCAGCTTAACTTGAACCCTTTGCCACTTATTAAAACAAGGTTAGATCTGGTGTTTCCGGCACCAACAATCTCCCCCTTTTTGATTATGGCAACTCAGTTCAAAGTTAAGCTAAAAACAACTTGAAACAAAACAATATTAAACAGGAGAAATGTAATCTTGTTTTGAGCTCTCCCCCATAACCATAACCAGTTATCTCCCCCTTGATCAAATATTTTTCAAAAACTGGAGTTAGTCTTTTTCAAGATTTAATTAGATGAGAGACTAAGTTATCTTTTTGAAAAGCCGAAAATACTTTAAGCTTTTTGAAGTACTTAAAATTTTGCTTACTTTCGAAAAAAAAACTTAAGTACTTTTTAAAACTATCGAAAATAATCAATTGCTTTAACAAACTACTAAGTATGGAAATGATTTTTCAAGATTTTAAGTTGAAGTATTTTTCTTTGAAATCACTAAAAAGGTATAGAAGTCAACTTTCGATGGGCGATTTTCAAAAGAAATTTGAAAATTCATTCTTAAAAATATATTTTGTAAAAGGTTTTCCTAAACACTTTGAACTCTTTCTTGGTATCAAAATTTTTCTAACACTTGAAAAACACTTTGAACTAAAATTTAGAAAATATTTTGAAAACACTTTAACACTTTAGAAAATATTAAAAAAAACTTTGATCTCTTTAGAAAATATTTTGAAAAAAACTTTGAACTCTTTCTTTCTCTTCCCCTTTGCCATATATCAAAATCATGTAGTCTAAGGGTAATAAATGTATCAGCGCATAAAAATGACTATGTAAGAAAAGCTAAGTGTATCAAAGCAATTAAGTGTAAGCAACTCATAAACAAAATAAGTTTAGGTCAAGCCTAGGCACGTTCATTTTGAGTCTAAGCATGAAACAACTAAAACATTTTCACTTGGAAAAGAAAAAATAGAAAAAGAAATCCGTTCAGGCACCTGTCTGACCTGTTAGCTAGTTGCTGACTGCAATAAGCAGCAACTTCACTTGGGTCAGTCAAGTCAAGTGTATTCCATAAATCAGCTAAGTTAGCCTGAATACTTGACTTGATTAATATGAATTGCATTTATAGTGCCCCCAACTTGTTTCGATGCACTGAATTAAACATCTTAAGTCTAGGGCTATAGTCCTAAGCATTTCAACTCATTCTAGATTGTCAATCAAGTTAGTCTTATTGTGCTTGTGAGATGTTGGCTGCTAGAACTATAGGAGCATGTATACTAGGGTTAAGCCTAAGCTAAGTCCATGTCGAAGAAAAAAACCCTAATTTTGAAAAGGGTAGTTTTAAAGAAAAACTATGTTTCGAAAAACGTATTGAATTTTGAAAGTAAAGTTTTTTTTAAAACTGAAAAAACTAACAAAATGAGTAAATCCATTAAAAACAAACAAAAGAAAATCTACTCTACTAACACATTCCAAGCTGAATATAATTTGAATAAACTGAAATAAAGCATAATCTAGTAAAAAAAACTACAACCAGATATACAAAGATAATCAAACCATAGTCAGCACAAGTTAGACCAAGACAAACAATCTGATCAAAGAGTCAGGTGAAAAATATCAAAATCTAAGAAGAGGGGTCTGGGCGCCAAGACTGAAGCAATTGCATAAGCTCGGCATGTCTCTCTGTTGCCGTCTCGACCATCTCTACATATCGGGCCTCCGATTCCTCTCGGAAAGTCTGAATCTGGGTCCCAGACGGTGAGACTCAGTCCCAAGACGGTGAAACTTAGTCCCAAGATGGTGAACCTCTGTCTCGAGTAGAGCCAGTCTCTGATCCGTCGAGAGTGGAGGAGGCGATGGTGGATCCTGCTGAGGTGGATCCTCCTCTAATGTGGCCTCGATCTCTGCAAGTGGATCATCCTCCTCATCGTCAGCTGGTCCTGCTCCCCTACCCCGCTTCTAAGACAAGACCCCGTCAATGTTAACCTCTAACCCAGCTAAGGAAAAATTCCTAAATCCTATTTCATTTAGTTCAGTTATCCCGGTGACCTGACCCCTAAGGGCATCACATCCAAAGCGTGCAAAAATCGAAGTCAGAAGGTGGCAATATGGAGTGCGCACTCTCCTATGGGTAGAGATGCTGGATGCATAAGTGATAACATGAAAAATAAGAAGTCCTATGTCTATATCTAGATGATGGATAAAAACATATAACAAGAAGGTGTGGAAGGGCCTCATCACTGCGATATCCCTAGTGGTGATAGGTAGAACACAACGAAGAATAACTTGATAAAGAGCATAGTGTCAGGGCTGAAGCTGCATGGAGCTGAAAGAAGAAATGGTAGGGTCTCTCTCAACCTCAAAGAAATTGTTGGGACCGGTAGGAGAGCAAGAGGGGGTGATTAGCTCCGATCTTTGTTCGTTGATGATTTGTTGCGGTGGAAGACTTGAGCAACGCTAACACCTTGATTTTACGTGGTATCCACCTCCGTGAGGTGACTAATCCAAGGATCCGCTCTCCTCACTCTCTCATACACTATGAAAGATCTCCTTCTTGAGGTGGAGAAACCTCTTACAAGCTTACAAAAAGATACAATAAGAAACTTAAGCAAATACAATAGAATTCTTACAAGATTAAACAACTTAGCTCTCTTTGCTTTTCTTGCTTTCTTCAAGCTTGGAATCGCCTCTTGATCCTTGGAAATGCAACAACACTAAGATCCAAGGCCTCACTTGAAATGGCGATGAAGGAGGAGGAGAATCGTCGAAGAGCTGTGCGAGCACACTACTTCAAACCTACGTAAAAATCCTATATACCCGACGCCTAGGGTTTCCTAATCGATTACCCAATAGATTACCACGTCAGACTTAGTCGTTCAACAGCTATTTTTTAAAGCTTAATCGATTAACCAATTAATTAAGAACACTCTTAATCGATTGCTGAATCGATTCAACACATTTCTGTGCTTTCATGCAAAACTGTTATAATCGATTGCCCAATCGATTACCCAATCAATTAAGATAAGGCTAAATCGATTAACCAATCGATTCAGCCAACTTCTATTTTCGCAACTCATTTCTCCCAATCGATTCACTCCTTCATTAATCGATCACCTAATCAATTAAGAAGGTTTTTGTTCTCGAGAAGCCAACCCCAATCGATTGAGCCCGACCCTAACTTGTGTGTACAAGTCTAGGGTTCCCTTGCCTAACCTTGGTCAACCGTGACCTGTTAGGACTTCTCTACCAAGAGTCCGATCAACCCTTTGACCAACTTGGATTTCTCCTGTCTAGCTCCCAACTAGGACTTAACCTAATTCCCAACTGGGTTTGTCTAACCCTCGAGTTAGGTCTAGTCTCTCGGTAGATTTCCACCTTGCCAGCGTGCAATCTCCCCGATCCATCTGGACCTCACCTAGTCCCACTAGGTCTTCTCCCATGCCAGCGTGTGATCTCCCCGATCCACCTGGACTTCACCTAGTCCCACTAGGTCTTTTCCCATGTCAGCGTGCGTTCTCCCCGATCCACCTAGACTTTACCTAGTCCCACTAGGTTTTTTCCAGTCAAGTCTCTAGTCAGCCTTGACCCACTTGACTCACACGATATTCAAACATCATTATCAAACATCGAAACATCCAACCTTAAGCTTACCAGACATAAGCTCACCCGAGCCTAGTTAAACTAGGTCAACCCTGACCTAACAAAGATAGCACCAATAGAAATAAGTAAAAAGGGTGTCAAGGGTAATGTGGGAATAAGTATTAGCAAATGGACCATCCCTTGGTGGATAACATATGAAAGTAGAATCAGATGGTCGTAACTCAAAGTGTTGGGTAAAAAGTGTCGGAGATATGATAAAATCAACCTACTGGACACAAGTAGAATAATGAGTGTCATCTAATTTAATCAGGTTATTGTAAAATTCTGCACATAGGTTCACATCTATAAAATCAGTGCAGTAGACAAGCTGGTCTAAGTGGTAGTGATGGATAACGTCCATGGTGATAGGGTAGTAAGTCTCAAAGATATTCCTATAAAGATAGTGACAATCTATTGGTCGATAGGTGGTCTGCTCAAAAAGATCCTAAAGAGATAAGGAGGGGAATCTAGGATCAGTACTGGGCAGGGTAGTAAGTCCAACCTAGGCTATGCGACGTGTACTAGTTTTGACAAACACATAGTAATGGTAAGAACAAAAAAAATAGAAATTAAATGTAAAATTTAGAGTATACCATCTTTGAGGCATGATGAAGGCAAGGAGAGAAGATCTTAGTTTGTTATCTTCGTTTTGGCAGGGGTTTGAGAGAAAAAATGAGAGAAAAGGAAGGAGAGGAAGTGAATTAGGGTGTCTTGGATGTTTCTGTTCGGTGTGCCGTGAAAGGATTTTATAGAGCAAACTAGGGAGCCTGAGTTGGGTTTAAGGCGCCTGAATACCAGGCGTCTAAGTTGACTAGGGTGCCCTGGTCAGTGATATGCGAAATCATGCGCCAAAAGCCTCGATTCGCTATCAGGCGCCTGAGTTGGGTTTTAGGGTTTAGTGAAGGTTTTTTAATGTTTAGGTTAAAAGTAATTTCCATCGATTGAGAGAGATTAAAATAGAATTGTTTGAAAAGAAGAAAAGAACTTGAAAAGAATTTGAATTTAAGTAATTACGAAAAAAAATTTAGAAGAAGATTAAATCAGAAATTTTTTTATTATTTTAAAAGAAATTTTAAACAAAATTTTGAAACAAAATTTTTTAAATAGAATTTCTTGAAAACAAAATTTTTTAAATAGAATTTCTTGAAAACAGAATTTTTTAAACAAAATTTTGAAATAGAATTTTTAAATAATTTTTTAAAAAAAATTAAATAGGATTTTTGAAAAATAATTTTTAAAAAAATGTGTTAGATTTAAGATGAAAGTAAGATTAAGATTTTTAATTTGCAAGCACAAACAATTTCAAATTCTTAATCCATTTTAGTTTGGGCTAACCAACTTAGTGACAGGTTGGTTTAGCTGCTTCAGTTGGTTAGGTTAGATTCACTTTAAATCCTAAACATCTCATTCATTTTTAAGTGACAACACAGGGAACCTAATTGGTTTTGTTAGATGATTTCAATTTTATCTTAAAGTTAAGTTTAATCTATGATATGATTGAAACTTGAGTTAAATTTAGATTTAAGAATTTGTAATTTAAAAATATATTTCAATATTTGGCTTCCAGATCTTGGCGAGGCACAGAGGCCTTATTTGGCCTTAGCCTTATTGGATTAACAACCCTTTCCTAGACAAAGTGCATAAAAAAATTTATTTTTAAATTCCTCGTTCAGAAATATTGGTCTAACTAGTCGAGGATGTGGTGAGGTAGCTTCGGCTAGTTCCACCGAACTAAGAAGAATAGAAGACACCTTCTTCTATATGACTCCCCAGACGACTTTCCTAACGTACTATCAGCTCACCCCACCATATTACTAGGTTGAGCAAGTTTCATTCAGATCTAGTCCTTAACTAACTATTTCTAATTTCAAGCAAGATAAATAAATAAATAAGGAAATAAACGTAAGCAAACATCAGAGAAGGTATTCAATCAATACTACCTAACCACATGAATAGTCTTTTTGTTTGCTCCCCCGGATCATATCCTTGATTTAGTCTGTTTAAATAGTGGGTATGAACCTTAGGGACCCAATACTAATTTGGTCTAACTTGATTAGTCAAGCTCGATTTGGGGACCCATGCTTGGACTCGGGTGCTAAGGCGGTTCACTACTGAATAATAAGATCTAAATTGTGAATTGACTTTAAATCCAATTCCGGATTGATTTAGAATAGACTTCTTTTTCCAAGAATCAAATCAAGATTTTTAGAGCCCAGGGTGAACTATTCAAAGTTTGCTTTGAGTTCTTTGACTTGAGCCTTCAAGGTGAAATTCTCTTCCTCAAGTATTTGGACTAGAGTTGAGGTTTCGACCTAAATTTTCTCAGTCAGGACTAGAGCTAATTTCATCCTTAAGGAGTTTTACCTCCTCTTGGAGAGACTTGACCCGGTCATGAGACTTAGCCAATTTACAAGATATATAAGAAATGAGTTTGTATAAATCTGATTCTGAATAACCTGTTACCTTAAGTCGACCAGTTTCCGAAGTGAGACGGTTCCATGCTCCGTTTCTTCTTCTGATTCGGAGTCGATGTCAATCTCTCCTTGAGTTATTAATGCGAGGAGGTTGGAGTGTCTCGTCCGATTCCGAAGATGACTCATCCTAGGTTGCCTGCAACGCCTTCTTCGTCCATTGCTTTTTTGTTTCTTTTATGTTTGGGCACTCGGACTTGAAATGCCCCTTCTTTCACACCCATAACAGGTGAGGTCTGTCTTGTTTTTTGGTCCAGTCGGATCGTCCTTTGGCTGTCCCATCTTCTTTTTCTTTTGCACTTTCCGAGCTTTGAACAACTTCCGGACGATGTTCACGAGCTCCACCAGTTCTTCTTCTTCGATTCTGAGTCAGAATTCGGTTCTGATTTTGGTGCCTTCATTTTAATTTTACTTGCAAATAAAGCTAAACCTTTCTCTACAAGTACATCGTTAATCTGTTCATATAGTTCAAATTCTGAAAATAGTTCTTCTAATCTTATTTTGGGTAAGTCCTTAGAAACTGTATAAACATCAACCATGGATGCCCACAGTAAGTTTCTAGGGAAGGCATTAAGTGTATACCTGATCAAATCTCTGTTTTCGATGGTGTGCCTTATAATGTGGAGCCTGTTCATAATTTCTTGTATCTGGGTGTGCAGTTGAGACACAGTTTCTCCATCATGCATTTTTAGATTATACAATTTATTCAAAAGTAAATCATGACGGCTTACCTTGGTGTTGGATGTTCCTTCGTGGAGTTCAATTAGCTTAGTCCACAACTCCTTGGCGCTACTGAAAGGTCCGACTCGGTTAAGCTCTTCCTTTGTGAGTCAACATTGAAGAGTCTGTGTTGCTTTTGCATCGGCTTCAATTTTCATCTTTGTAGATGCATCCCACTTATCATAGCTCAGTACCGTCCCTTGCTCGTCTCTTAGGAGGTCGAATCCGGTCTAGATTATAATCCGCATGTCTACTTGAGTCTTCAGGTGAACTTTCATCCAACTCTTCCAATAACCGAAATCTTCCCCAGAGAAGAGAGGGGGGTGAGCAGTGTTGTAGCCTTCTTGCATGACCATTTAAAAAGAAAGCGAAAGAAGTAGACTTGCAAAGACACAAACAATAAAAAGTACCAAGACTATTGTCTTGGATTAGCAGTGCGGGAATAATAATAAAGAAATATGCTCGAAGTAAAACAACGAAAATCTGAAGATACTCAAGTGGTGGTTTCACCAAATTGAGCATGCCCCGCTCTAATACCAATTGTAGGATCGTGATGAGATATAGAGGGGGGGTGAATATCGCTTATAAGAAAATTTGGATTTTAAAGCAATCGAATACGCAACGGAAAACAAAACACACACGCTAACATAGGTCAGTTTTACTTGCTTCAGAGTCTTGACCGGCACCTACTGCAAGGCCCATAATCCTTGATAGTTTACATTGGGCAATCACTAACAGTTGAAAGTATGTACAGATTACAATGCTTCAGTGTGCAAAACTTAAAACAAACATACCGAACTCCTTGAATGAGTTAAAGTTCTTCACTCGGAGAGTCGGATGGCGTTGTCGAGACTTTAATCACGCAATACACAGGAAAATGGACTGATTGCAGAGTGTGAGTTGATCTCTGAAGTGCTGCTCTCGACCCCTTTATATAGTCATCATTTAGGCACCTGAAAGGCCTTTCAAGCGCCCTAGTCGCAGCATCTCAAGCGGTAATTTTATTCACTACGTAGTTAAACTCTATCCTAGCTCAGGCACCCTAATCCCTTTCAGGCGCCTGAGTGCTGATGTGGCTCCTCCACCCAGCAATCGCCATGTAAGCTTGACCATTGCGCTAGCTCAGCCACCCGTTGCTAACTCCCAGGCGCCTGAGTCCCATTCAAGCACCCTAGTCCAACTGAGTCGACATCTTCAGCTGCAACAAGGGTTAGTTCCACAATAATAATAAATAGAATTCATGCATGTATGGATTTACAGCCAATGCTGTCTTGGTCCTAACTTTTAGGTTTCACTTGAAACCCTAGGTCGGGCAGACGCCTACTGTTGCCTCTCAGGGAACGTGTCCTTACCTACTCCTCTCAGGAGAGTTTACCTTTTGTCAACCAGCTCCTCCGATTGGACTTTGGCCTTCGAGAACCCGGAACTCGACGACGCTCGACCTCGATCCGTCTCGACTCCTGTCCGCGATCCTCACTCTGCAATGTCTTTTGCTCAGTCCCCGGACCAAGACTTTATGCTCGGCTTCACTCACCAAGACTTCATTGCCTGATCCCCGACCAGGACTTCTTGCTCAACCCTGCAGGTCAAGACTTCTTACCTAGCTTACCTAGGACTTTCCTACAAGCTTCACAAATTCATCAGTATACACAAACCAGCTTAACTTGAACCCTTTGCCACTTATCAAAACAAGGTTCGATCTGGTGCTTTCAACACCAACAGGAGGTATAATGTGTAAGATGGGACAAAGGTGATTACATGAGGTGACTCCACTACATGGAAATATCTTGACATAATATTCCTCTCCTTTAAAATGGAACTATGTAATGTATGATTACTTTAACATATGGATTTCAGTCATTTGATCTATCTGAATAGCAATATTCATTTTGGTCAGTCATATTAACACCATATAACCTGCCGTTATGAATGTACATGAAAGACGAATACATATTCTTTACCATGCTTATTCAGGTACAAATAATCTAAAAGAGAAGATTGATATTTTTTTACAATCTTTGATTACCGAATTAATGAATTATGTGTTGGGGTTGCAAGATTGTAAATATAGTCCTAAATTGAAAATACATGGGAAATATCATAGACTTATAAGAAAAAATATTTTTATTAGTATAAGGCCTTTTGAGTAAATCCAAAGAGTAAAACCAAGAGATCTTAGGCCCAAAGTGGATAATATTATGCTATTCTGGAGATATCTAAATTTCTTCGATCTTAACAATTGGTATTAGAGCTCGGACTTCCAAAAAGTCTAACCACCGACTGTGCACAAGAACTATGGTCTAATTGAGCCATGTGAGTAGAATATTGACCTCAAGCAAAGGAAGTGAGGGCTCTCATATCTGGATCTAGAGCATTAGAGACCAGGCAAAGAAGGCCTAGCTGCGCTAGGCAAGGAATTCCTAGTAGTTCATGTGTGCCGAGTGGAAAAAAGGCCTAGTAAGTCAGTTGGAATGAGGGGTAAGGAAGTCTTAGTAGGTTAGGTGGACCTAGGGGTAGGAAGACCTAGTAGGTCAATTAGACCAAGGGGCATGGGTCAAGGATCGAACATCAAACAGATAATCTTTCTGCTTGAAGGGGGTTCGTGGTTCTTTGTTTTAGGGAGGGATTATTGGGGTTGCAAGATTACAAACATACTCCCATATTGTAAACACATAAGAAAGATTAAGGGCTTATAAGAAAAAGATATCTCCATTGGTATAAGACCTTTTGAGTAAAGCCTAAGAGCAAAATCATGAGGGCTCAGGCCCAAAGTAGATAATATTATGTCATTATGGATATATCTAAATTCCTTCGGTCCTAACATTATCGAATGTAAGGTCAAAGAATTATGATATTGCAGATAAAACTAATTTTATCATGTATAATATTTTATTATGGATGATTAGTGATTTTCCAATCTACTCAATGTTGTCATGATGGAGCACGACTGGTAAATTAGCATGTTCACAGTGCATGACAAAGTTTGATGTATTTACATTACCTTACAGTGAGATGATAGTGGATAGAAAACTTCCACTTGTAATTGTAAGTACCCCAGGTTAGTTTTGATGTGATTAATCAAGTCAAGTAAGGTCATGCATTGTATTTGATGCCTTGTGTCTAATTGTGCAAGGACTTAGGAAGACAAGAAGTCAAATAGAATAACACAGCGAGAGAAAATGATGACACGAGAAAGAGCCGATGGGCTCGGTGCATCTAAGGGATGAGCTATGGAAGAGTACATGTGTGCGACGTTTGAGGGATGAGAAGTCGGGGAGAAAGTCTGCTCGAGGAGAAGGCTGGAATTGGGTTTGGGTGAGCTCAATGATGGATGGTCGGAGCATCACCCAAGCAAACATGAGGAAAAGAATGGTTAAAATTGAACTTAACCATTTGGATGAACAGTGCTCGAGGCGCCTCAGTTACGACCGGAGGCTTCTCGAATAAATAATACTCGAGGCACCCTCAATGTTAACTGTGTCACCTCAATGTTAACTGAGGCACCCTCATTGTCAATGAGGTACCCTAAGTGTCAACTGAGACACTTCAAGTGAACAGTAGCCGTTGAAGAGTCGTTGCTAGAGTGGATAAAATTCTATCCAACTAAGGTACCCTAGGTCTCTTTAAAGGTGCCCTAAGTGTCACGTCAGCAAACAGTCACTTTAACAAATGACCTATAAATAGCTCCCTAGATTTAGAAGTTTATAACAACAACTTGTATTTGCAATTCTATACTCGTTTCTTAATTTCTGAGCTATCAAAGTCTATAAGAGGTACTCCACCTTCAAAAAAGGAGATCTTTAGTGAGCTTTCATTTACCTTGGATTAACAACTACCTAGGTTGTAACCAAGTAAATATTCTGCCTCTTTCTTTATTTTATGCAAATTATTTCTTTAGAATTAATGTGTGTTTGTCCTTGCTAAGAAAAAGTAAGAGAATTGTCTAAATTTAAATTGCAGGCTATTCACCCCCCCCCACCCCCTAGCACACATGCGTATTTAGCTGGCCAACCCGATCCTACAGTAATCAAGTCAAGAGAGGAAATACTTGAGAAAATATACAGTTATGAATTTGTACGAGTAATTCAGACGAATTCTGATGATTTAAATACATATATTATTAGGGTGTGCAAGAGTATCTACTCATTTCACATAATATACATGTGATGTATGTTGAGAAAAAAATTCGATAATATCTTCAATAGTATGATGAATGTTTCTAGAAAAACTAAAGACGCAATAAAATCACGTAATGAATTGAAAGAATTAGGTAATAGACCTAAGTTGTATTAGAATGAAACAACCAATAAATTTTCAAATGCTTGTTATACATTAGATAAAGAAGGTAAGCAAGCTTTATGTAGTTGGATGAAAGACATCAAAATCCCAAATGGATATGCCTTGAATATGACTCAATGTGTGGATATGAACAAATTAAAGATATTTAGAATGAAGAGTCATGATTGTCATGTGTTCATGTAAAGACTAATTTCAATAGCTTTCTATGACCTACTTCATAATAATGTTTGACAAACACTTATAGAATTGAGTATCTTTTTTAGAGATTTGACATCGAGGATTATTGTGATAGTGAAAATACTTCACTAGAAATAAAAATACCTCAATACTATATAAACTCGAGCGCATATTCCCACCTAACTTGTTTTGATTCAATGTAATATCTACCAGTTATTTACCTTATAAGGCACAATTAGCTAGTTCTGTGTAAGACAGATGGATGTATCAATTTGAACAAATTTTAAGGAGATTAAATAATAAGGTTCATAACAAAACAAGAGTTGAAGGATCAATATGTAATGTTTATCTAGTTGAAGTAGCATTTTTTCTGCTCATATTATATTGTGTGGGGACCGGTGCCGTCGATAGAGGGGGTCAATATCGACCGTAAAAACTTTTTCTGGAAAGCATGTCATTCGAGCGTTCTAGAAAGAGAGTTAGTGCGCAGCGAAAATACTAAAGAATAGAAAACAAAGACACTTTGTACACACAGGATTTACATGGTTCCCAACCCCCCAGGGTCAGTACATCCAAGGCCTAAGCACGAGAAACGCCCGTCCACTAATGGTTTCCTTTTCGGACTTTCCAGAGACAGAGAAACTTGTCTTACAGTGTACGATTTACAATCAAAAGATACAGAAAAATAAGTGCAGAATATAAATTCAAACCAAACAAAAGAGTTGAAGACTCGGCCGATCTGGAACTCCGAAGTACCGCGCACTTCCTCCCGGAGCCTCCTTGGTCGCAGAGCTTCGTCTTTAGCGCTTTGTCGTCACTTGGAAAGCTCAGAATGATCTTGGAATTCATGTTCTGAGTTGAGGGGTCGAAGCCCCTATTTATAGCTTCTTTACTGGGTGCCTGTGTTGAAGGGGGCGCCTCAGTTGCCCTGGTCAAATTCCATCCTCGTGCCGAACTAGCAGCAGGGATAACCATTCCCTTCCTAGGCGCTTGACCCATACAGGGCGCCTGGGAGCTCTCAAGTGCCTAGCAATCCAGGGCGCTTGAGAGCAGGCTACTTCAAGTGAGGCACCTGCTTCTCTTGGGCGCCTGTGTTCACACAGGCGCCTAGGAGCTTGTTTCCCAGCCACCTCTTGTGTTTGTTCGCCTACTTTGTCTTCAATTCTAGGTACCTACAAGATATACAAACACAAGACAAACATATACATGCACTTAGCCTTAACGAATTGGTTCTGATTTTGGATTTCCCGCGAAACCCTAGGTCGAACCGACGCCTATGTTCCCATCCCGGGGGAACGTGCCTTTTACCTACTCCTCTCAGGAGACGGTTGCCCAACTTTACTCACTAGGACTTTTGCCCAACTTTACTCACTAGGACTTTTGCCCAATCTTACTACCAGAACTTCGTGCCTAGTCCACGACCAGGACTTATTGCCTAGCTTCACTTACCAGGACTTTTGCCCAGCTTCACTCACCAGGACATCGTGCCCAGTCCATGACGAGGACTTATTGCCCAACTTGACTCATTAGGACTTCGGTGCCCAGCCCTCGACCAGGACTTATTGCCCAATTCCATGAACCAAGACTTCATGCCCAACCCTCGGTCAGGTCTTCGGTGCCCAGCTCTCGGCCAGGACTTAGAGCCCAATCCATGATCAGGACTTAGTGCCCAATTCTTCGAACCAGGACTTACTCCTTTCTTGACTAATCCTTCCTTGTTAAATGTATCACTAACTTAAGCATATTGTTAAACATTAAAACATTTAGAGGAGGATATTACTAATGCATTTTGCACCAACAATCTCTCCCTTTTTGATGTTTGACAATATCTTAAGTTAGATTGGATTAAAGGGTTAAGTTTGGGAAAAATTGATCCTTGAAAAAAATATTTTGATTTAACCTTTTGATCCTTGGGAAAAAAATTTCTAACATAAGCTCACACTCCCCCTTTTTGAAAAAACATTTTGATTTTCATTTTGATCCTTTGGGAAGAAGAAAAAAATTTCTAACTTAAGCTCACTCTCCCCCTTTGTCATACATCAAAAAATGACAAAACGAACTTGCACCAACAATGATAATTAGAAAAAATTTATTATGAAAGTACTTAGTATAAATTTTAAAAGAAACAATTTTCAAAACTCTTTATTTTGAAATAGATTAAGTGCAAAAAAAACTTAAGTACTTAAAGTGTACCAAAAAACTTGTACTTAGAAAGGATTGTGCACTTTGGAAAAATTTTGAGCTTTAGTAAAATACTTTGAACTTGGATAAATTTTAATTTAGAAAAAAATTCACTTATAAAAGATTATGCACTTAAAAAAAATTATGCACTTTGGAATTTTTACACAAAGAAAATTTGTACTTTGGAAAATATTGTGCACTTTAAAAAAAATCTTAGTATTTTGAAAGAAATTTTGCACTTTTGAAAAAATACTAGTACTTTTGAGAAATATTTTTCACTTTTTGAAAAATGTTAGTATTTTTGAAAAATATATTGAATTTTTTGAAAAAGATAAGTACTTTTGAAAAATATTATGAACTTTTTGAAAAAGATAAGTATTTTGAAAAATATTATTAACTTTTTGAAAAAGATAAGTACTTTTGAAAAATATTATTTTTAAACATAACATTTTACTTGACTTGGTTTCTTTTCCAGTCTCACACAATCCTAGGAAACCTTGTTAACTACAATGACGTTTCCCTAAGTGTCCTGGAAATTCTTCAAATTCAAGTAAGTATTATTTCCAAAAAGATTTTATAAGCCAAAAAATTTTTGAAAGTGATAAAAATGATAGTATTTTGAAAGAAAAATTATTTATGTTTTCAAAAGGATTTTAAAAATACAGTGCACGAAAGCATATTATTTTGAAATGTTCAATAATTCTTTTAATTTAACCTCCCCCTAAACTTGACTCAGTCCTAGGAAGCTTGTTGACTACAAGCGATCTTCCTTTGAGTCTTAAGGTTTGATTTAAATCATAAGAATTATCTAATAAAAAATCTTTTGACGGATATATTTTAAATGATAAGAGAAATATTTTAAAGTGCATTCTGAACTGATGATAATTTTAAAGCACAAATTTCGAGAGGATATTTTGTAATAAGTGTTTAAGACATTTTTAAAAACATATTTTGAAATGATAAGGTTTTTTAAAGCACAGTTTTCGAAAAATATTTTGAAATAATAGTGATGTAACATGGTTTTTGAAACAATTTTTGAAAACCTTATTTTGAGATGCTAATATTTTAAAGCATAAGGTTTTGAAAAAGAACCCAAAAAGAACTCCCCCTCTATTCGACACTGACTGACTCTATCTAAGTGTCTTAAGGGACTTTAATGTTGACCTAAAAGGCTTGTATCCAATTGTGTATGTTAAACAAATTTTTGAAAAAGATATAATTTTGAAAACGTATAATATATAAACAACCAGACAAGCATGAAATCCATAAAAATATTATTATGTTAAAGCACTATTTTGAAAATAGATTTTTAGAAAAATATTCTAAGAATTTTGAAAATCAATTTTTAAAAAGTATTTTTCAATTTATTAGTCCTTAACATCTCACCCATTCTAAATGTCTCAGTACAAGCAAGCATGGTTGCTTTATGGGTGTATCGTGAGATGCTTGAATAATTTTCCTTTGAATTATCGTTAAATCTAAGATTTAATCAAAATTTGTGTTAGATTCAAATTTATCAAATAGTAAATTGAATTTGAGTTTTGATAATTGGCTTCCAGGTCTTGGCGAGGCACAGAGACCTTCTTTGGTCATAGCCTTATTGGATCAATAACCCTTTCCTTGACAAAGCCTTTTACCGAAAGTTCATTTTCAAATTACTTCTTGAAAAATTTTGGTCTAACTAACTTAGGTTTTGGATCGGCAGCTTCAGCTAATTCCACCAGACTAAAAAGACCAAATAGGGTACACCTTACCCCACTTGACCTTATTAGAAGGGTTTCCCTAACGTACTATCATCTCACCTCCACCTAATACTATGTTGTTCAAGTTTCAATTATTCTTTTTTCTATAACCGTTCTAAATCATGCATAAGATTAAACATGAAAGACATGGTAGATATATATATATATATATATAATAGCAAATACATGAGTATGACAGTTATGCATGTGTCAAACAATTCAAAACATTTTACTTAAGGTTCTAATAATGTATCAAATTCCCGATTTGATACATGTCGTGTGAACCCACGAATATGTCAACCCATTTTCACATATTTAATATTATTAAATTAATTGTTGCAGTTTGGGTAAGATTTTATTTAATCTGAGTTTAAGTTATTAAGATTTTAATTTGAGTTTAAGTTATTTAAGAGTTAGAGTTAAATTAATTAAAAATTAATTGAAGTTAAATTAATTAAAAATTAATTGAAGTTAAATTAATTAGGACTTAATTGAAGTTAAATTAATTAAGAATTAATTGCAGCTGAAGTTAAATTAATTAGGAATTAATTGAAGTTAGATTAATTATGAATTAATTGAAGTTACATTAATTAAGAATTAATTAAGTTAAATTAATTAAGAATTAATTAAAATTAAATTAATTAAGGATTAATAGTTGTTAATATTTAGTTTGATTTAAGTTTCAAAATTTTTGGGTTAATTAATAGTTATGGGTTTAATTGTATCATTTTTATTATTTCAAAAATATCTGATTTATCTACTATTTGTACTTTATTTAATTTTCAAGTTTCTCCATCACTTCAGCTTTGTTTTAATTTTTGTAAATTTTATTAACTGTAGCCTTGATCCTAGGAAATTCATCTTCCTCCTCATCCTCATCATCAAGATTATATCCTTCTATATCTTCATAACAGGTGGAGTAATTTTCAGGGCTACTGGTTAATGTTTTATAGTTATTTTCAGGATTATCCATGAAATTAATAATTAGATTATTATCTATAAAGATTTCATCTCCACTATTCTCAGAAATATCAGAGTTAATTTCATCCTTATCCTCAGAAAAATTATCCTTATCCTCAGAAATATCTTCAATATTTTCAGACTTATTGTCAATATTTTCAGAATTAATTTCTAAATTATCCTTAATATTATCAGAATTTATTTCAGGATTATCCTTAATATTATCATAATTTATTTCAGAATTATTCTTAATATTATCAGAATTTATTTCAGGATTATCCTTAATATTATCAGAATTTATTTCAGGATTATCCTTAACATTTTCAGATTTAATTTCAGAATTATCCTTGAAACTATCAGAATTAATTTTAGTAATTACTGCATTGATATTAAGGATTAAAAGGTTAATTTTTGATATTTTAACATTATCTACATTTTGTAATTGGTCATGCAAAATATTGATTCGACTATACACACAGTTTAATTTTTCAGAAAAATTATCTAATTTATCATAAGACAGTGTAGGAATTTGAAAATCTTTACGAACGTAAATTTTTCGTACCTTTACCGGACACTGATTCTTGTAGTGTCCATACTTTTCAAAGTTGAAGCATTTGCTGTGACTCTTGTCCCGTCGAATTCCGGGTGCTGGTACCTCCTTTGCCGTGGTAGTGAAGAACGAGTCTTACGAGTAGGACACTATTTTTATAGTGTCCTCTCTCCCTGCACTTGAAACATGTAATAAGAAATTTGAAATTTCCCATAATTAAAAAAAAATACCTGATTCACCCCTGGGCTCCCCTCAACTCCTGGCGTCTTTGCTCCGTCGGCTGTTAGTCCGGTGAAGAGCTATCAGGCTCTGATACCACTTGTGGGGACCGGTGCCATTGATAGAGGGGGGGTGAATATCGACGGTAAAAACTTTTTCCGGAAAGCGTGTCTTTCGAGCATTCTAGACAGAGAGTTTGTAACGACCCGGCCACTCGGCCCCTTGGGCGGTCCAACTGGCGGCCCATTTGGCGGCCCAACAACCTGACCCCTTATGTCGTCGACCAACAACTGATGTCGATGACCATCGCCCGAGCCGTTACTCACTGGGACTTTCCACCCCTGGCCAGTGGATTTTTGCCTTCCTCAGGATTCGAACTCTAGACCTCCAGGTTAAGTACTAGAGTTTATGATCCTGATAGCTCACTTGGCTATCAGGATTCATAAACGCTAGTACTTAGCCTGGAGGTCTAGAGTTCGAATCCTGAGGAAGGCAAAAATCCACTGGCCAGGGGTGGAAAGCCCAGTGAGTAACGGCTCGGGCGATGGTCATCGACATCGGTTGTTGGTCGACGACATAAGGGGCCAGGTTGTTGGGCCGCCAAATGTTCATTTGGCCGCCAGGTTGTCGGGCCGCCAAATGGGTCGCCCAAGGGGCCGAGTGGTTGGGTCGTTACAATAAAAAGGCGCCTTTTTATTGTAACGACACGACCCCTCGGCCCCTTTGGCAGCCAAATCAACATTTGGCGGCCCAACAACTCGGCCCCTTGTGGCGGCCAAATCAACATTTGCTGGCCCAACTTTGACGACCCCTTTAGGTCGTCGACCGTGTCATTACTCATAAGAACTTCCCACCCCCTGACTACTGGATTTTTGCCTTCCTCGGGATTCGAACTCTAGACCTCCAGGCTAAGTACTAGAATTTATGAATCCTGATAGTCATGTGAGCGGCTATCAGGATTTTTGCCTTCTATCAACATTTGGCGGCCCAACAACCTAGCCTGGCCCAAATCAACATTTGGCAGCCCAACTTTGACGACCCCTTAGGTCGTCACGTTGGCCGTGTCGTTACTCACTAGGACTTCCCACCCCTGGCCAGTGGATTTTTGCCTTCCTCAGGATTCGAACTCTAGACCTCCAGGCTAAGTACTAGAGTTTATGAATCTTGATAGCCAAGTGACCGCGTCTCACTTGGCTATCAGGATTCATAAACTCTAGTACTTAGCCTGGAGGTCTAGAATTCGAATCCTGAGGAAGGTAAAAATCCACTGGCCAGGAGTGGGAAGTGCTTGTGAGTAACGACACAGCCGACGGCCGACAACCTAAGGGGTCATCAAAGTTGGGCCTCCAAATGTTAATTTGGCCGCCAAAGGGGCCGAGGGGCCGAGTTGTTGGGCCGCCAAATGTTGATTTGGCCGCCAAAGGGGCCGAGGGGTCGGGTCGTTACAATAAAAGGACACCTTTTTATTGTAACGACCAGGACCCTCGACCCCTTTAGCGGCCAAATCTCATTTGGCGGCCCAACAACAACCTGGTGACCAAATCTCATTTGGCGGCCCAACACCTCCAGGCTAAGTACTAGAGTTTATGAATCCTGATAGCCAAGTGAGCGCGGCTCACTTGGCTATCAGGATTCATAAACTCTAGTACCTAGCCTGGAGGTCTAGAGTTCGAATCCTGAGGAAGGCAAAAATCCACTAGCCAGGGTGGAAAGTCTAGTGAGTAACGGCACAGTCGAGGGTTAGGTTGTTGGGCCGCCAAATGAGATTTGGCCGCCATGTTGTTGTTGGGCCGCCAAATGAGATTTGGCCGCCAAAGGGACCGAGGGGTCGGGTCGTTACAATAAAGTACAAGGTTCCTTGAATCTGGTAGCCAAGCTCACTTGACTACCAGATTCAAGGAACCTTTGTACTTGTCCTGGAGGTCTAAAGTTCGAATATGGGGAAAGTAAAAACCCATCGCCGGATGTGGGAAGACCGTAGGGCACGACCTAGGAGCCGCCTGATGGGGCTAGAGGGTCGTGTCGCTACATAAAAAGGTGCCTTTTTATGTAGCGACCGACCCCTCTAGCCCATCAGGCGGCTCTCTAGGCCGTGCCCTACGGTCTTCCCACACCCGGCGGTGGATTTTTTCCTTCCCCAGATTCGAATCTTAGACCTCCAGGACAAGTACAAAGGTTCCTTGAATCTGGTAGCCAAGTGAGCGTTGACTACCAGATTCAAGGAACCTTTGTACTTGTCCTGGAGGTCTAAGGTTCGAATCTAGGGAAGATAAAAACCCACCGCCGGGTGTGGGAAGACCATAGGGCACGGCCTAGAGAGCCGCCTGATGGGGCTAGAGGGGTCGTGTCGCTACATAAAAACTAGGGAAGGACTGCCGGGTGTGGGAAGACCATAGGGCATGGCCTAGAGAGCCACCTGATGGGGCTAGAGGGATTGTGTCGCTACAGAGTTAGTGCGCAGTGGAAATAATAAAGAACAGAAAACAAAGACACTTTGTACACACGGGATTTACATGGTTCCCAACCCCCCAGGGTAGTACATCCAAGGCCTAAGCACGGGAAACGCCCGTCCACTAATGGTCTCCTTTCCGGACTTTCCAGAGGCGGAGAAACACGTCTTACAGTGTACGATTTACAATCAAAAGATAGAGAAAAATAAGTACAGAATATAAATTCAAACCAAACAAAAGAGTTGAAGACTCGGCCAATCTGGAACTCTGAAGTGTCGTGCACTTCCTCCCGGAGCCTCCTTGGTCGCAGAGCTTCATCTTTTACGCTTTGTCGTCACTTGGAAAGCTCAGAATGATCTTGGAATTCATGTTATGAGTTGAGGGATCGAAGCCCCTATTTATAGCTTCTTTACTGGGTGCCTGTGTTGAAGGGGGCGCCTCAGTTGCCAAGGTCAAACTCCATCCTCGCGCCGAACTCGCAGCAGGGATAACCATTCCCTTCCCAGGCACTTGACCCATATAAGGTGCCTGGGAGCTCTCAGGCGCCTGGCAATCTAGGGCGCCTGAGAGCAGGCTGCTTCAAGTGAGGCGCCTGCTTCTCTTGGGCGCCTGTGTTCACATAGGCACCTAGGAGCTTGTTTCTCAGCCACCTCTTGTGTTTGTTCGTCTGCTTTGTCTTCAATTCTAGGCACCTGCAAGATACACAAACACAAGACAAACATATACATGCACTTAGCCTTAACGAATTGGTTCTGACTTCGGATTTCCGGCGAAACCCTAGGTCGAACCGACGCCTATGTTCCCATCCCGGGGGAATGCGCCTTTCACCTACTCCTCTCAGGAGACGGTTGCCACCCGACCCATCCGGTTGGACTTTTGCCCATCTTTACTCACTAGGACTTTTGCCCAATCTTACGACCAAGACTTCGTGTCCAGTCCACAACCAAGACTTATTGTCTAGCTTCATTTACCAGGACTTTTGCCCAGCTTCACTCACCAGGACTTCGTGTCCAGTCCACGACCATGACTTGTCCACGACCATGACTTATTGCCCAACTTCACTCATCAGGACTTCAATGCCCAGCCCTCGGCCAAGACTTATTGCCCAATTCCATGAACCAGGACTTCGTGCTCAACCCTCGGTCAGGTCTTCGGTGCCCAGCCCTCGGCCAGGACTTAGTGCTCAATCCATGATCAGGACTTAGTGCCCAATTCTTCGAACCAGGACTTATTGCCTAGGTTAACAAGGACTTTCTTCACTTTGGAACTCCTTTCTTGACTAACACTTCCTTGTTCAATGTATCACTAACTTAAGCATATTGTTAAACATTGAAACATTTAGAGGAGGACATCACTGATGCATTTTGCACCAACATATTGTTGATAATGTGAAAACCAAACATCACAAGTGCCCTTAGGATTCTGATGTTACTCAATCTATAGACCTAAAAATGCTTTATATTTTCACATTTCTTAGTAAGCCAATGGGCATATCTATTGGTAGATAGCTAAATCCAAATAAATACCATGCAGTAAGAACATATATAATCTTGAACTGTGGTAAACTTAAACACTACATAAAGTGAGTTAACTTCTATATTCAAATATTTATCCCCTTATGGTTGATTGTTAAACTATATGTCTTAAAATTACCTTCCTTGATAGCTTGTATAAACAATAACTACAATTACTAAATATATCAATAAGTGTAAGTGAGGTTGAAAAAAGGGTTAGATCAAATTTACATTCTGATTTGAAATCTATGTTAGAGACTAAATTATTGACTTTCAAGTGTATTAAATAATTGATAATTTATATCATAAATATTTTTTCAGGTGAAGGACCATAGAATGTGTGATATGAAAGGATAATGGATCTTGTATCATGACCTCTCCATAACGTAAGAGTCTACTTCGGTTTTTATATCAATGACTTCAAACTTCATGTGGCACAACGCGATTACACACACTTAATTATAATTCAATACTAATGATGAATTTGATTACTATGGAATACTTGACAAAATCATTGAGGTTGAATATCCTACTTTACCCATAAAAAGGTGTGTGTTATTCAAATATTTATGGTATGATCCAACTCCAAGAACATATGCTAGAATACATTTAAACTACAATTTAATTGAGGTCCATGGAAACAAAAGATTCAACATATTTTAACCCTTCATTTTCGCGATACAAGTTGGTCAAATTTTCTATCTTAAATACCCGACAAAAAGAAGAAGATTTAGTGAATGGTTAGCTGTTTGTCAAATGAAGACTCGCTCGACCATTGAAATGTCGAACTCCATCATGACCCAAAACCATGATACATTTCAAAATAAATAAGTGAAGACACATTTAGTTGATACACAAATTCAATCCACATCTCAATTACTTGTAAATATCAATGTCACTTACGAGGAAATAAATGATAGAGAGATGTACATCAGTGAGGAGCTTGATGTACTAGAGTCTAGTGATGCAAACTTACAAATTGTTAATGTTAATGATTTAGATTATAATGATGATTAAATTTTAGGTATGATCTTGCTTTTATACTTAAATCTCACTAGTTCTACCATATAAGATATTATTATTCTGATTTGATTATTATTTAGCATGTGTATATCTTATAATATTATTTTATAGATATAATTATGTCGGATATTCCCTTACATGGTGGTTGGATTATTCAAAGGATTGTGGAGGATTGGTAAGTATCATAGTTTGTAGGATCGCGATCTTACGCAGATCGATGTGGGGTCAAAAACGAATCGATTGGGATCAGATTTTAGAATCGTATGATCCTACCAAAATCCCTTTAAATATAATTTCGTATTTGATATGATGATCAAATTGATCTATGAAGACTAAATCAATTTGATATTTGATAATTTTTTAGAATAAATTAAATTAATAATACTAATGATATTAAATATAATAATAAGTTGAAAATATAATTAATAAATATTTGATTATCTTTTTAAATCATTTGAAAACATAATATTCTCTTTTCAAAACTCATCTTGAAAATCTTTTTGTCTTTTAAATACTTTTGAAAATCTTTGAATCTCTATCTTGAATCTGGAAAAATTTCCAAGACACTTAGGAAAATTTTCCTTGTAATTAACAAGGTTTTCTAGGATTGTGTCAAACTGGAAAAGAAACCAAATCAAGAAAGTTAGTATTTTTTCAAAATTAAATACATTGAGAATATTCATTTTTGGAAAAATCCTAAGATACATAGGAATGTTCTTGTGGTCAACAAGATTCCTAGGATTGTGTCAAACTTAGGGAAGTTCAAATTCCTTTTAAAAAAATATTCACATATTGTTGGTGCAATATTAATGAAAGTACTTAGTGCCTTTTAGAATATTTTTCAAGAACAAATACTTAGTTTTTACTTAAAAAAAAGGAGAAGAGTTTTGAAAATCATTTTTTAAAAAATATATATCTTAAGTATTTTCAAAAGGATGAGACAGATTATCTTAAAAGGCGGAGAGAGGCTTAAGTTAATTTTTTTTCTTATTGTTGGTGCAAATTTATTTTCCGTTATTTCTTTTGATGTGTGACAAAGGGGGAAAGAGACTTAAGTTAGATTTTGTTAATTTCTCTCAAGTGTTAAACCTAGAACTCTTAGACCTAACCTAACTTAAGATTATTGTCAAACATCAAAAAGGGAGAGATTGTTGGTGCAAATTGCATCAGTGATGAACAGTCATCCTCTAGTGTTTCGATGTTTGACAATATACTGAAGTTAGTGACAATATATATGTTAGACAATATATTAAGGGTGGTCAAAGTGATCAAGGGTTAAACCAAACAGGACCTTATGTTTGGTAGGGTAAACCCAGGGTTGGTCAGTTTGACCAAAGGGATTAAACCAAACCGGATTTGAGGTTTGGGATTATATTTATCTGAAGAGTGGAAGAAGTCTAGTCAGGATCAAGATGACTAGCAAAGAAGTGATTAAGTTGGAAGAAATCCTAGTCAATGAAGCTAGGTGAAAGAAACCCTAGTGAGTGAAGCTAGGTGAAAGAAATCCTGATGAGTGAAGCTGGGTCCTAGCAAAGGAAGCTAGGTGGAAGAAATCCTAGTAAGTGAAGCTAGGTGAAAGAAACCCTAGTGAGTGAAGCTGGGTCATAGCAAATGAAACTAGGTGGACTAAATCCTGGTGAGTGAAGCTGGTGTTGGTGCAGGAAGCACCATATCGAACCTTGTTTTGATATTGGCAAAGGGTTCAAAGTTAAGTATTATTGGTGATCTAACAATGTTACTCAAGGCTGCCAGGAAACAAAGTCCTAGCGAAGGGCTGCTAGGCACCTGGCGAAGGGCTGCCAGGAAACAAAGTCCTAGCGAAGGACTGCTAGGCACCTGGCGAAGGACTGCCAGGATCCAAAGCCCTAGCGAAGGACTGCTAGGCACCTGGTGAAGGACTGCCAGGATCCAAAGACCTAGCGAAGGACTGCTAGGCACCAGGCGAAGGACAGCTTGGTACTGAAGACCTGACGAAGGACAGCTAGGCACTTAGCGAAGGACTGCTGGGCAAAAGTTTAACCGGAGGAGCCGGTTGGCATCAGGTAAATTCTCCCGAGAGGAGTAGGTGAGGACGCGTTCCCCATCGAGGGAAAAGTAGGCGTCGGTTCGACCTAGGGCTCCATTTGGGAGACCCAAAGTCAGAACTAAGACAGCTAAGGTTGTATAAAACTAACATATTATTGCTTTATGTTGTTTTGGACTAACCCTGGATGCAAGACCGAAGGAACGAGTGTCTGCAGCTCAGAGAGCCTCAAAGGAGTGAGGCAACAGCTGAGTAGGGCGCCCGGAGTGTCCCGGGCGCCCCCAAGGTGAATACAAAATAGATGAAGCGAAAGAAGTACTTCGGCAGCTTATGGGTGGGGTGCCCTCGTGCTCCCGGGCGCCCCCCATGCTCCCGGGCACCCCCAGCGTCCCGGGCGCCCCCAGTTCAAGCTAACGAAGCAGAAGCCAGCGAAGCCAAACGGATAAGAGGTGACCCAGTCAACCGGGCGCCCCCAGCATCCCGGGCGCCCCTGTCAAAGCCTGATCTCGAGATTGAAGGGATCAGAGCTGATCGAGAGGAACTCGGATCAGCTGACACGTGGGGGGCGCCCCCGACGTTCCGGGCGCCCCCAGGGGCTATAAAAAAGGCCCTCGACCCCAAGGCTTCAGAAATCAATTCTTCCAACGCATTCACGCTCTTCTACGCTCACGCTCTGCTCCAGAAACCTCCCGACTCGAGATACAAGCGCCGACGACGTCCCCCTGCTTCAAAAATACGATCTACTTCGGACGTCGGTAATTAAGAGCAGCATTCTTTTGGTTTACTGTACTAATCTTGTAATCTATACCTGTAAACTTTTTGCGCATATAGAATTGCCCGCAGAAAACGGTCAACGACCGTGGGCCTTGGAGTAGGAGCTGAACGCGACTCCGAACCAAGTAAAAAACTTGGTGTTTGCGTGTGTTTGTGTTAATTTCCGCTGGGCATTCTCTATTTCTTAATCCGAACGTTTTACGATATTCACCCCCCCCCTCTATCGTTTCTCTCGATCCAACAGCTGGGTCCTAGTAAGTGATGGTAGGTGGACTATGTCCTGGTGAGTGAAGTTGGGCATAAAGTCTTGATCCGGGGGACTGAGCACCAAGTCCTGGACGAGGATCATGCAACGGAGTCTTTCCCAAGCGAGGATTGTGGACAGAAGTAGAGACGGGTCGAGGTCGGACGTCTCGAGATCCGAGTTCTCGGAGGCCGAGCAAAAGTCCAGCTGGAGGTCCCGGTTGGCAAAAGCTTTAGCCGAGCGAGGATCGCGGACAGAAGTAGAGACGGGTCGAGGTCGGACGTCTCAAGATTTTGGTTCTCGGAGGCTGAGCGAAAGTCCAACTGGAGGTCCCGATTGGCAAAAGTAACTTCTCCAGGGTGGAGTAGGTGAGGACGCATTCCCCGGGAAAGGGAACATTAGGTGTTGGTTCGACCTAGGGTTTCAGGTGAAATCCAAAGTCAAAACCAATCAATTAAGGCTAAGATTAGTTGTGTTTTTGTCTTGTGTTTGTTGTCTTGTAGGTACCTGGAGTTGGAGGCAAGATAGGAGAGCAAACGCAGAAAAAAGGACCTAGGAAGAGGCCTTCTTGGGCCCCTGACTTGAATCAGGCGCCCAAGATACCTTTCTCAGGCGCCTGGGAAGGCCAGGTTAATCCACTCCACCGAGTTCATTGCTACGGATGGAAGTTTGACCACACGTGGCAGACGCCCAAGAGCCCTCAGGCGCCCGAGAATTCAGTATATAAAGGGGTTCGACCCCTCACTTCAGATTATCACTTCCTACATCTGTAAAAGCAATCTGTGTGAAGCAAACGCACTCAAGTCGAAGCTCTGCGACCAAGGAGGCTCTAGGAGGAAGTGCACTACACTTCGGACTTCGGATTGGCCGAATCTTCAATTTTTTATTGGTTTGTTTTTAAATTAAAAAGTTGTACTTGTGTTATTATTATTATTTCTTTACTTATAATTCAAACTGTAAGACGGGTGATGGGGTTGAGACACCTATGACGGGCACGTGGGATGAAGAAGTTGCGTGGCAAAACGTGACGAGTTGAGCGATTCCCCTTTCAGAGCTCTTGGGACACTCTCGGGAAGAGGAGCCTCTAGGGCCCCCTCGGGAAACACGCCCTGGAAGATCATATCATAAAACCCCTCCCGAGATCACCCTGGGAAGTCGGGTCCCGAGATCACCTCGGGGAAGTGGAGTGCCCACGATCGCCCGGGCTAGAAGGCCCCGAGATCACCTGGGGAAGCGGAGCCCAAGCTACTTTCGACTTTAAGTAACGGTCCCCCTTCCATCGCGGATCTATGGATAAGCATCCCTACTATCCGAGATATCATGATCCTTAAATGAAGCAATGGGTCGAAACACGTAATGACGGCGTGGAACCGTTTCAAAAGCTATCTAATAACGCCAAAGGGGGGGATGTGGCATAGATCATGGGGACGCGCCAAAGCAGCTGCCACCAGTATAAAAGATAGTTCAACCCCTCTAGTAAGGGGGTTAGCATTCTCTGCTACTCATATATTTTTCTACTTTATACTTCTCCTCTCCATCGAGCACTGACTTGAGCGTCGGAGTGGCTCCGCCGGACAATCTCCGGCGTGTTCTCCTAACGCTCGTGTTAATCTCGCAGGGCGCAAAGTTCCACCCCTCCCGTCAGCATATGCGTGGGGTGAATCTTGGTGACTGGCCATCGACGTCGATTCCTTTCGGAACAACGAGTTTCTCCGCCTTCAGAAAGTTTAGAAAGGAGACCATTAGTGGACTCACGTTGAGTACTTAGACCTTGGATGTACTAACCCTGGGGGTTGGGAACCAAGTAAATCCCGTGTTTCTCTTGTGTCTTTCTTTGTTTTATTTTATTTTTCCGCTGCATACTAACCCTGATAGAAAGATGATCAAACGAAGTTTTTTGATGCAATTCCGGCAAAACGTTCAAGTCGATATTCACCCCCCCTCTATCGACCGACATCGATCCTACATATTATATGATTCCGACGATTCTATTTCGATTCCACTATAAAACCAACCCTCAATTGATCCGGATCAATTTCCTACTTTCTTTAACTTATTATTCGCTTGTGTTTCATCATTTTTTGATTTCCATCTTGACTCACCACACTTTGGACATACTTCATCTTTGTTATAGTTGTCCCAAAATAATACACAGTCATTAGGACAAGCATGAATCTTCTTATATCCTAAACCAATCTGAAATGATCTTCTTTGTCTCATAGTATGACTTAGGCAAGACATTTCCTTCCGGTAAAGCATCTCTCAATAATTCCAATAACATAGAAAATGATTTGTCACTCCAACCATGAAACATTTTAAGTGGTACAATGCACCATAAAAGATAACTTAGTAAACTTCTTACAATTTGGGTAAAGCATTTGCTCATTCTCTTTAAGCAATCGATAAAACTTGTCAACATTTTCTCCTCCTTGTTGCGGGTTCCTTTCTTCATTATTGTCGTGGGTTTCTTCTTCCATAGGCTGCATTGCAAAAGCATCTTCAAGTAGTCCTTCCATATCATGCTCCATTTCTAGGCTCTTCAAACGATCTATTTGAAGGTATAGTAGGCCTTTCAACGTGGAAAATCCACTGTCTATACCCTCGAAGGAACCCTCGGTGTGGATCAGTTAGATGCAAATAGACACTAGTTCTACTATGAAGGTGAGTGTTGGCACATTTTTTTGCAAGGACAAAAGGTTTTTCCATCCGCTTCTAAATTTTGAAATGCGAATTCAAGAAACTCATTAACCCCCCAAATATATTCTTCAGTTTTTTTTGTTGGATCACTCATCCAATCTCTAGAATCCATCAGAGTGCTATTCAAGATATGTAAAGAAGAAAATAAATAAATAGTAATGAGAACTAGTCCCTATAATTGGGTGAGTGCCAGAATAATCAAAATATAAAAGAAATAGATGCTTTTAAGGTTCAAGTGAAAATGGTCTAATAAAAAAAATAGTAACTAGTACTTGAACAAACCTAGCATATGTCTTAGAAATATAATGATTACTAGGTTTGCAACAAAATAGATGACATTAATATGCAATAATACATTAAATTAATTATGTAACAAAAGCAAACATGGATTCAATCAGAATATTAAATTTGAGAACTACAGAAGCAACACAAAAGCAAACATGGATTCTAAAGTTAATTCTGTAGATTTTGAGAATTACAGAAGCTATTCAAATCAAACAAAAGCAACATAAATATTAAATTTCTCTGAAATTATCCTAATATTTTTGTGGCGGTAGTAGTTATGCAATAAACCATGCGTAGGATTCAATCAATGGATAAAATCCATGATGCCTACCTCAAATATTTTAGACAAACATGACTTGCTATCGTTTCCTTCTATTAGTTTCTTCACTTCCCAGAAAAAGGGCAAGCTCTTGATACATATTCTTCTTCATGGATCATCATGTTTTCTATAAAATAAAGAAAAAGTCAAGTATACAAGATTGGGCCTTCGTTTATTTTACCAGCAATGCCATCATTAAAGGTCTGCCCAATAGCGCTATTCCCCTAACAGGTCTGGCCGGTTCCCGGTGTCCCAAGATCATTTGTTGACTCAAAGTGTAGAAGTGAACAGGGCCAGTGCATTGTTTTACCTTCTCCTAAATCACCCAAGGTGAAGGATTGTCTTAGAGTTCAGTCTTCATTTAGGGATTAGTGTAGGCCGCTAGAGGAATAAAGTAAGGGTATTAGGGACTCAACTAACATTAAGAACTTTTCATACCTTCTCCTAAATCGCCCACACAGTTGATTGTTGAGTTGAGGATGTGGGTGATGACCACCATTCAGAGGCTTTCCACTTCGGTGACATCTTCAAAAAGGGATGAATCTATCCCGGTTAAGGCAAATGAGAAAGCAAAGTCAGTGTCGTATGATCCACAGCTTCCTTTCCCACAGAGACTTAAGAAGCAGAAGCATGATGAGGAACTCGCCAAGTTCATGGAAATCTTCAACAAGCTTCATATCAACATCTCGGGGATGGATGCTTTGAGAAAGATACCTTCTTATGGGAAATTTATGAAGGAGCTTCTATCCACAAAGAGAAAAGTAATTGAATTCGTTTAAGGAATGGAGGTAACGTCCAAATTTTCGGGAGAAGAAGAAGCTGAATTTCAGAAGAGTACTAAGAAGCTCGCAGAATCCACATCTGAGGATTCTGCGAGCAAGCCCCAGGAACCTCATGCAACACTCAAACACACTTGAACAAATAAACAACAAATCAGAGAATAACACAAAAGCTTTCTCATGTTGATCATAAGCAAGCACAAAAGCTTCATTTCCTTATCAAAAGCAGGCACAGAGAATTATCAAAAGCTTTCTCATGTTGATCATAAGCAGGCACAAAAGCTTACAGAGAATTATCAAAAGCTCATGGTTTTGGTCAAACCAAGCAATTTTTAGATCCTGGAGGAAATCTCTCATATTTGTACTGAGACAATTGAATTATTTGTTTGCAAGTTTGAAGACAGTTGTAATTAGTAATGGTGCTTTTCCAGCTCATGGCTTGTAATTTTTAGTTCTTTAACTCTGGCGACCAAATAGTTTGTTAATTGATCTTTACAGTCATGGTGCTTTTCCAACTCGTATTTTGGTTCTCATGTAGTCTATTTACTTTCGCTGATAAAAACTGTTGCTTTCAATAACACAAATTTAGACAGCCTATTTTCTTCTATTTACTATTTACTAGTTAATTAGAACTCCTATTTCGCTGAATACATCAAAGAAGACTAATGGATACACACTTTCAATTTTCTTAATCTATCAGGAAAAGTAAAACAAAACATATATTCTTTGATGTACTCAGCAAAGAATATTTAGCACAAACTGAATATTCAGCAACAAACAAGGGTGGATGTAAATCAATATTAGGAGTTGTAATATTTTCAGTTCCTAATAAATCAATTGGAAAATATTTTTAATTAGGAGTTCTATTAGAACTTCTATTAAATATTAGAACTCCTATTAATATGAACTGAAACAAAACATATATGATGTTGCTGTTCATATTAGGAGTTCTAATATTTTCAGTTCCTATTAAATCAATAGGAAAATATTTTTAAACAAAATATTATTTGATGAACATATATTAAGTAAATATAAATATTTGATGTAAATATTTTTTGTCTGCTCAAATTAGACAAATTGAAAATGAAGGGTGGATGAGACATTATTCTCTCTTACATTTAATAGGAGTCCATTCAATAAGATACATGATGAAACCGAGAAGATGAAACAGATTAGGGTTCCAAAACAGTAAGAAAACCAATCTAAATATCCAATCACGCAACAAAGTTTACAAATTTCATCACAAAAACAGTGAATGCATAACTTGAAAGAAAAATTAGCGCAAGAAAATAGAGAGGTCGAAATCAAAACATTGATCAATATCATCAATCACCAAGGCGATTAGGCTGCGCGAACGACCGCCGTCGCTCGATTAGGGCACTACTGCGGTCGCGCATTGAAGAACAGAGAAGAACGCTAAAGAAGGAGATGAGGATTACCTGAGCCTTTTCAGTGAAAGGACGTCGGAGAAGATCGTCTGAAAAAAGGTCGGCGTCGTCGGAGGATTACCTTCGCTGCTGTCCCTGATTCAGAATAAGCTGGCGATCGCCGGGTCGTCGCACGGAGGAAGCCACTGTCCGTGATTTAGAATAGGGGATTAGGTAGGGTTTTATTAAAGGAAAACAAAATATATTTATATTTATTTAATAATTTTTTTTTGAAATATATAAATTAAAAATGGATTATTTTTCTATTTAAAATATTTGAAAGCGATTTATAAACATATAAAATTTCCTATCAAATTTAGTTGTTATTCCGTATTTATTTTGGTTTTAAAATATTTATTTATACATTCCATTTTTAATTGATTTTAATTTCTCTTTTAATTTTTTGTGCGCGTATTATTTTCTTTGAATGAAACAGATTAGAAATTCTGTAGCAAATCTATTTATAATTTACTAAAATTTAAAATAAATTTTATTTCCATTTTAAAAATCCATTTTTGAAGCACTATTTTCTTATAGTGCGCATATTAAGATGTTAAATAATATAAAGATATTTCTAATGTTTTGGCGTAATAAATAGTTTAATATGATATTTTAATTTTTTAAATAATCCTTTTGATAAAGTTTATCATAATAAATAGTTTATGATAAGGGATAGATATTTCTAACTTTTTGAAATTTCCAATTCTGATGAAATCTTTCCAAAAATAAAAAGGGATAGGAACAACAAAATAAAATGTAGATACTAGCACAATATTGTCACCTTAATTCATAGCTTGAAGATCATCAATGGTTGCAAGAGCACTCAGGACCACACCCTCAATCCATCCCCTACCGTCGTAGACGGTGGCGCCGATGTTGGGGACAAACCCAAACCCTCCGAACCAAACCACACATATGGCGAATATAAAGGTTATAGTGACGGTATATTATGAGTGTGGGTATATATTATTTATATCTATAGAAAAAAGGTTATAGTGACAGTAAATTATAAGTGTAAGTATACGCTAGCGCTACTTATACCCACAGTAAAAAAAATTATAGTGATAGCAAAATATAAGTGTAGGTATAGATATCCAATACCCACAGCATTGATATCTGTCCCTATAACTTATAGTGACAATAAATTATAAATGTAGGTATATGCTACTTATACCCACATTAAAAAAAAATTATAGTGACAGCAAAATATAAGTGTAGGTATAGATATCCAAACCCACAGCATTGATATCTGTCCCTATAACTTATAGTGGCAGTAAATTATAAATGTAGGTATAAGCTACTTATACCCACAGAAAAAAAAATTATAGTGACAGTAAAATATAAATGTAGGTATAGATATCCAATACCCACAGCATTGATATCTGTCCTTATAACTTATAGTGACAGTAAATTATAAGTGTAGGTATACGCTACTTATACCCACAGTAAAAAAAAATTATAATGATAGCAAAATATAAGTGTAGGTATAGATATCTAATACCCACAACATTGATATCTGTCCCTATAACTTATAGTGACGATTTCATATATATGTGGCTATATGTTATCTATACCCACAGTTTGTATATGTGTAGCTAAAACCTACCGTGGGTATATGACAATTTTCTTGTAGTGCTTCTTGCTCGCTATGTCTTTCGCTTGACTTCTTGTGTTCCTAAGTTCCTGCACACTTAGACACAAGATATCAAAACAACACATAACCTAACTTGATTCGATTGATCACATCAAACTAACCCAGGGTGCTTACAGATATTTTTACTAATGAAGCAACTTCATTAGTTGGTGAAAACATAGAAATATCCCAACTTTGTAAATTAGATGTTGAGCATCAACATACAAATATGTCAAATGCACAAGTGAAGCTGGCTAGGGATGCTCAAAGTTTTCTTAATGATGCGGGTTGAGATACTAAAATTGATAGTGACGCAGATGATCAATTATCTCTTTTAGATGATGATAGTGATTAATTTTTAGACTACATGGTATTTATGTTTTTCTTCTTTTTTAATTCATTTATATAAGATAAAGTTTCATTACTTGTAAATACCTATATATATTGATGCATTTTTGTTGATCTATATATATGATGAATATGTGATATTCATGTCGACCAAGACGATTAAGCATCTACCAGTTCTGCAGACACCTGATGATGATAGTTCTCCTAGTTGTTAGTTTTATTTAGTTTGCTATTTATTTATATATTTCATTTGTTGATTTTAACACTTTTGCATTTACAGGCTGACTGCTATGTAGGGAAACACATGGTACACATTCCGATCGACTGCAAAGTCAGATTAATGAACTAGGCAAATTACCTATTACTTTTCGTCAAAGCGATGGGCATCTAATTGGCCCAAACACAGCTTTATTTATGACCAAGTTAGGTCTCTCAGTAAAGAAGTTTGCTCTCTTACAAGCTAAAAGTTGGAAGCACACCCTTGTTAATAATAAAAGAATGATACGATCAATTATCAGTAAGTTCAAGTAATTCAATATATTTATAACCACTCCTTTATTACTAACACGTGCAAAATAATTTTTTTTTCAGGTTGCTTTTAATATCAATTTTCAAGAGGGTTCATTGTCAGTCAGAAAGAAGACTGACTGATTAATAAGTACATGGTATAGAGACAATTAATAGACCTAAAATACATAATCATTATAAGAAGTTATTGTACCTTCCTCCTGTTGAGCATCGATAATAGATATCAATTGAGTTTTGTGAGACGCAAGATGACTGAGATTATATGTGTGCTCTGTTTGAATCAGAGACATTTCAAGTAACTCTTTCTATTACAAATGTCTTTTTTTATAAAAATTTATTTATTTGTTCTATAACTAATGTTTGTGTTGTAGAAACGATCTACAACAAATATTGAAAATCAAAGGAAACTCCCATATAACCATCGTGGAGGTTCGAAATCATTCATTCAATACAGTTATGATGATATAAGTGCTAGTTTTATAGTTCTCGTATACCGTTTGTTGATTGGAATATTAACACACTATTTTTTCACACTGATCAGTCACAAAGAAATGATTGGATTTCTATGTTTAATGAAACTCATTTTAGCTAGTTGGGTGGATTGCATGTAGCGCCGAAACTGCATACGTATGCTATGACTTTACTTTGTGAATTTGTTCTTAACTCTACATAATTATTTTTTAAGATATTTTTAATATATTTGTTATTTCTAGGATGATACGGTGAGACAACGTGATGAGTATGTTCAAATATAAGAAAATACATAAAATGATATCAATGCAGTACAAATTATAGATATAGTTTGTGATCAGGTCCGAGATGCTCATTCTATTATCTGCTTGTAATGTTTGGCACAATTTGATTCATACTTGCAAATTCTGTGACCAGGTTCTCGGTACTCATTCAAGATACTTTAGAGGACTTGGAAGTGGGTGGAAGCTAGTTAAGTTCACTTTTTCAAATGTCACCTCATCCAGATCAACTAATGCAACATTGCATGAAAAGCTTGAATAAATCGAGCAACAGCTAGAAGGCACAGAAGAAGAGCTAGCAAACACCCAAGTTCAGTTAGCAAGTACCCAAGATGAGTTGGCATTAACAAGATCAAGACAAAATATGTTTGAACAAATTCTAAACCGATTGGCACCTAGAGCATTACAATATTTGATTCATGATTCATCTTCAACTCCACCACCTCCTCCTCGATCTTAGAATTTATTATTTCAGTACTTTTGTTAGAGTTGTGAATTTGGCAGTTAACTTGATGTTGTGAACTTTATTTGTTGTGTTGCTTGTTGTTAGAACTATGTTACCTATTGTTGTGTTACTTGATGTTGTGAGATTGTTACTTGTTGTTAGGACTATGTTACTTATTTGTTATGTTACTTGGTTTTAGAGTTGTATGAGTTGTTTGTGAATGTTAGAGCTATGAATGTTTTGTGATTGTTGTGAACTTGATGATGTTGAAGTATGCGTTGTTTGAGAGTTTATTTGTGTATTTGTTTGTGATTCTGTGATTGTACACAAGATATGAATGAAAATCAATAAAATTATTATTTTTTAAAAAAATGAGGGCTAGCAACTTATTGAAATTCGTCACTAACCCTTATTATTAGTACTGAATTGGCTACAATTCATTGCTATCCCCTATTATTAGTGCCGAATTGGTTGCAATTCGTCGCTAACCCCTATTATTAGCGGTGATTTGGCTACAATACATTGCTAACCTTTCATATCGTATTGAAGCACATCGAAAATTTGGCAACAATGTTATGATAAAGGTTATCGACAATTGTTTGTGTTTCGTCGCTAATCATATGGGTTAGCAATGATTATTTTGGTGATTCATAGCAAAGCATCTACGTGGTTGGCACAAATATTGTATCTTTCGTCGCTAATCGTGTTGTATCTTAACGGTGATTTTTTGGTAAATTTAGTGATGTTTTATGTTTTGTCGTTAAACTTATCAATGAAATACTTATGTCTATCGATAAATAAAGTTTACGACAAGCTTATTGCGACAATATTAGTACGAATACTTATTGTCGCAATATAAGGTTAGCACTGAAAATTCATGTATTAGCAACGATTTAATTGTCGTTAATTCACTGATTTTTACATATTATCCAAACATCAAAATTCAAGCTCGAGCCCACCCAAGTTTAGTCAAACTGATCAACCTTGATACAAAGAAGATTGCACCAACAAGGTGAAATACTACGGAGTGAACCTAGGTGGTGAAAAGTCTAAGCAGATCAAGGGTGGTCGAATGCTTGGTGGAAATCCTACGGAAATGAACCCTAGTTGGTGAAAAAAAGTCTTTAAGGTGATGAGTGACTTCGATTGATTAGATGCTTCAGGAGAGACCCAAAGTAGGTCAATAGTGACCAGATGCTGACCTCAATTGTCTGGATGCTTAAGGGAGGTTTGGAGTAGGTCAATAACGACTGGATGAATGAGGGGAGACCCGGACCATGAGAAAAGACTCCACATAGGGCTCTCTCTAGTCGGGTAACACAGTGTCAGCAGCCTCTTCTCCGATCTGGGCCACCGCTTCTTCCGAAGCACTAGGCTCTTCCAGTGTCCATAATGTAATAGAGCTAGCTAATTTTTGTTATTGCTTACATTATCTTTTTTACAAACAATCAGTGAAAGACTTCAATTGTCATATATGAAATACCTTTTATCTGACGTTTTCTGAACATCTTCCAGTGTCCATAATGTAATAGAGCTAGCTAATTTGGTTAGTTCATCTGCCTTGACATATCAGCTCAGGATATCTTCTACAAAACAACCTCAGTGAAGGAAGACTTCAGTTGCTCATATATGGACACATACCTATGCAAGTGCTCATTCTTAATCTCCAACTCGCTTTTGATCTGTTGGGCCACGAGCTGAGAGTCTGAGTACAAGATAACCCAAGCAGCTCCCACTTGTTTGGCCGCTTGTAGCCCTGCTAGGATCGCCTCATATTCGCTTCGTTATTGGTAGCCTGGAAGTGGAGTCGGATAGATAATTGTAGTGCATCTCCCCTAGGGAAATCATCAGAACTCTGACTCGGTTGTGCTTGCTGTTGGAGGAACCATCGACATAGATTTTCCACACTCCATCAACTTCAGGTCCGGGGCAGCTTCGAGCAAGAAGTCCGCTAGAGCTTGAGCTTGATGGCAATACGGGGATGATACTCAATCGCATACTCGCTCAATTCTGTCGTCCACTTGATCAGAAGTCCCGAAGCTTCTGGATTGTGAGGATGCGTCCAAGTGGGCTATTGGTGATCACAACAATGGGATGTGCTAAGAAATATGGCCTGAGTCATCGAGCCATTAGTACCAAAGCATAGGCCAGCTTCTTCAGAGTAGTATACTGGGTCTCTGCGTCCTTCAGAAGATGCCCGAAGAAGTAAATAGGGTACTTGTTGATGCAGTCTAACCCTGATTGTTGTTTTGGTGTTGACATCGATTTTAGTTTAGGTTGATGAGATGATTGGGATTAAGTCCTGGTCATGGACTAGGCATACCTAGTGGAACTAGGTTTGATGAAATCCTAACCTGGAGGGTTAGGTGTGGGAAAATCCTAGCTTGGAGGGCTAGGTGTGAAAAGTCCTAACCTAGAGGGTTAGGTGTGGAAAAATCCTAGCTTGGAGGGCTAGGTGTGAAAAGTCCTAACCTGGAGGGTTAGGTGTAGAAAAATCCTAGCCTGGAGGGCTAGGTGTGAAAAGTCCTAGCTTGGAGGGTTAGGTCCTAGCCTGGAGGGTTAGGTCCTAGCCTGGAGGGCTAGGTTGATGAAATCCCAGCTTGGAGGGTCAGGTCCTAGCTTGGAGGGCTAGGTTGGATGAAATCCTGGCTTGGAGGGCCAGGTCCTAGCTTGGAGGGCTAGGTTGAAGTCCCGGTGAGTGAGACTGGGCATGGAGTCTTGGTCCGGGGGACTGAGCACGAGTCAGGGGAGGCTGGGAGCCAATTCTCTTGACTTAGAGTGGGTTTGGCCTAGCCTGGATCGATCTGGTGATCGATCAGGGGAGTTGGCATGAAGTTCCTTTGTGGATCGGTTTGGTGACCGATCCAGCTATGACTGATCGGTCTGGTGACCGATTAGGAAGCATACAGTGAGATTGAGAACTTACTGCTCGGCTCCTGATCGGTCTAGTGACCGATCAGGGAGCATAGAGTTCACTCACTACTCAGCTCCTGATCGGTCTGGTGACAGATCAGGGACCTTAGAGTTCACTTCCTGCTCAGCTCCTGATCGGTCTGGTGACCGATCAGGGAGCATACAGTGGGTTTTGGGAACCTTACTGCTTGGCTCCTGATCGGTCCGGTGACCGATCAAGGATACTGTTCAGATTGTTCTGGTGAACGATCAAGTGTCGCGAGTTCCTCACTATGATCGATCAGGATGGAGCCTGATAGGTCTAGGAATGCCCTGATCGGTCTGGTGACCGATCAGGAGGGTTGGACTGCGAAGCTGGGAAATCACCCTACAAAAGGGTGGATCGGTCTGGTGACCGATCCACGACTTGGGATCGGTTTGGTGATCGGATCCGGGAGAAGTCGCGATTTCTGATTAAGCATTGGGGACCGATCAGGATGGAGCCTGATCGGTCTGAACCCACCCTGATCGGTCCAGTGACCGATCACTTTAATTCAAACGCGCTGTCAGGCGCTATGATCACGTCTGAACACATCTAATTTCTCTGCTCTTAATCTCTGATACTTGATTCTCTGCTTGATTTGCTGTGCTAATGATCTGATCAAGTGTGCAAGTGACAGGAATGGATTCAAACACTCAAGGAGAGTCAATGGGAGTCTTTCCTTGGAGCAGGTTTGTCCGTTTTCCATCTCAGGTTGCAACGGATGCTGACACTGCTGGAGCTGCTGACTGGGGCTTGGCTGAGGGAAGCTCAGGGAGTCCAGGAGAGCTCAGTGGTAACTGGCTGTTGCAGGTGAGCAGCTAGAGGCTGTAGTGAGGTGCTGTGACCTGGCGATCAGTGGGAGAGACTTAAGCGCTTGGTGGCGAAGAAGTCTCAAGAACTCTGAGAATACTCGATCATTACTCTGCTACAACACATTGTGCTCTTGCGAAAACTCTGTTCCATCATCTTGAGCAAGCAACTGTGATCCTAGAAGCAACTTTCTGTTACTTGAGCACTTGGAAGAGAAGCAAGAAACTGTTAGTAGGAGCCCTAGAGTCAATTATGTGATGATTGACTAGGGGCATTTTGTATCATATTCTATCATTAATAAAGGCATGCTTGGTTATTATACTTACTTTGTATTCTATGCTGAATGACTAAGTATAATAATATCCTTGTGTAGTAGGTTTTCATCTACATTATATCGATTGGTTGAATCGATAGTGAGATAATGTAGAGAGCACTACACCAAATCATTCCTAGTCAAGTATCAATTATTCAGGGACAATATTGATGCATGGAGACTAGCATGTAGGTCAACTGATGACTTGAGCTCACAAGTCATGGATATGTGATATCAAGTTGACACATGGGTATACATTGGAGAATGTGTACTGAATGACCCGCCATGAGAAAGTTTCATAGATTGTCATATGAGTGTCATAGACTTTCTCATGTGACTATTGGTGTGAATAGTCCTTAGACCTGAAGTCAGTACGGTTCCCTACATAAGGAGTTATGTACTTTGGTATCGTCAAACGTCACCCGTAACAGGGTGGACTATAAAGGCGATCACTGGGTATGTAATGAATTATGCGAAGGGATGTGAGTGATGTAGATGGGATCTATCCCTCCCATATGACGGGAGTGATATCTGTGGGCCTCTTGATCGAGTAGAACTACTGAAACGCATGACCATGCTCAAATGAGTCAGTATGAGATATTGAGCTCATTTGTTTGAGTGAGTCTACTTGGGGATCAAGAAACACAAGATTGATTGAGGATGACACGGTCTATGCCTCATTGGTCAATCTAGATATCAAGGATAGAAGGACAAGGTCATACATTATCATAGTCACGGAGGTTTAGTCGGATCTCGACTTTTCTTGTTACTTGGGTAGCAATGATGCATTGCTAGATGCCGCTCATTGTTTATGTGTCTAAAGTGTTTAGGCGCATTGCCAACGTCACGAGAACCTATTGGGTCACACACAAAGGACACAATGCTTCGGGAAAGTTGATCGGGAGTCCGAGCCCGAGTGGGAACTCGGGAGGCCCGAGCCCGAGTTGGGAACTCGGGAATCCGAGCCCGAGTTGGGAACTCGGGAGTCCGAGCCCGAGTGGGAACTCGGGAGGCCCGAGCCCGAGTTGGGAACTCGGGAATCCGAGCTCGAGTTGGGAACTCGGGAGTCCGAGCCCGAGTTGGGAACTCAGGAGATCTGAGCTCGAGTTGGGAACTTGGGAGCGCAGGTCGGGAGCTCGGCAATCGGCAGACTGAGTCGGAGTTCAGCAGACTGGGTCTGCACTCGGCAGACTGGATCGACAGTCGGCAGTCGGGGCTCGGCAGTCGGGGCTCGGCAATTGGCAGACTGGGACGGCAGCTCGGCCGACTGGGTCGGGAGCTCGGTACTCGGGAGACTAGGTCGGGAGACCGAGTCGGAAGCCCGAGGTCCCGGTCGGATTTGCATGCAGGAAAGAGAAAAAATCTCTCTTCATTGGATGAAGAGAAGATGAAGAGTCACATGGAAAGATGTGCTCTTTATTGGCTTTAATGAAGGGAAGGCAAAGAGACAAATGACTCTTGGTATTCATGGGATGAATATAAAAGGGGTCAAGTCATTTTCGAAATGGATAGAGTGTGTGCTTCTTCTTCCCTTCTTCTCTTCCTCCTCCCTTCTTGGCCGAAACCTTACTGTAAGGTTCTTGGTGTTTTCGAGTTACCTCAAGTTGCTAGCACAACTAAGGTAGTTCTCCCGAAGTTGAGAGATTGTGTCCATGTGGATACGAATAGAGGCACGGACATTTGAACGTGCAAGAGATCCGACACTTATTGGACGAGCGGGATACGCAAAGGGCACGCTCTAAAGGTATACACAGTAGCTGTAGATTAACTTTGTACAAGTTTTCATTCGCTTGGATCGCTCGTGGGTTCTTGTTTCCGCTGCGTTTTTATTGTTTTGTGCCGGGAGAACCCAACAGAAACTTGGCGAGTCCATCAGTGAGAAGACACGAAGAAGGGAGTTCATGCGTGAGATCTGCGTTGAGTGGAGCTCGGGAGAAGTTTGCTTGTGTTCTTGTGGTTCTAAGTGCTAAGTAAGATTCTTCTTGTGTTTCATGTACATTATACTTGATCCATCTTGAAACGCTGTGGAGAGGTGATAAGTACCATTTTATTGATTATTTTAGTTGCTAAAATCCATGTTTGACCTATATTTTTCTTGCTTAATTGTGAAATTATCCTAGGTTTTAGAACTTACCTTTATTTTGGACTTAATTGCAAATCTTGATATTTTTGGATTATTTGGCCACTAAATTTTTGATATATTTTTGTAGGCATGAAAGGATCCTGGACCTAGGGCACACTGGGGTCAAACTTGAGTCAGAAGTGGACCTGGATCGAGTTATCAAGCTTCGGATTAATCCGGGCCGTCCGATTTAAAAGCGGCTAGATCTGAGCCATCTGGGACCATCTGAAGCAATCCGAGCTAGGGTTAGGGTTGATCAAGCACTCTGATCAAGATCTGAAGGTTTCATCCCAATCAGAGCTCATTCAACCGTTGGATCAAGCTCGGAGGGCTCTAGATCGTCCATTCAAAGATTAGGTTGATCTGGACCATCCGTTGCACATCTGGAGGATCCGAGCTACTACGAGGCATATCCTGACCATTGATCAACATCTGGAAAGTTTGGGTCAGATCAGAGCAAGATCAGCCGTTGGATTCATCCAAATCAATCTGGACCGTCCATTCCTATGTATTTAATCAGAAACTCCACAGCCTTCAGCCTTCGTCGCGTCTCCGCCGCACTGTTCTTCCTCTTCGCATTTTTTCTTCGTTTCTTCAGCTGTTCCTTCAATCCAAGGGGCGCGACCACCTCCATTCTTCATTAGATCAAGTTCGAGGTCACCGGGGAGAGCAATCGGTGGAGTTTCAGTTCAGAATTGGGCAAGAACAGGGCTGAGTGAGGGTTTCCTCAGCTCTGTATTTGGTTGCTTCGGTTTCGGTTTTGTCAAGTTCTTCATCAATCCAAGCTATTCAAAGGGGTTCCCTGGAGTGTTTGGATTATTCCCGCACCTTCATTTCAATCAGACAAGGCTGAATTGAAGAAATCGATTGGGTTTTCCCCCTTGAACAGATTTGAGCTAGATTCGACTATAGATTCAGTTCCCCAGTGAATTGCTGAGCTTACGGGTCCGAGGCCAGCCCTTGCGTGACGAACAAGGAGACCTTGAGCTAATGGAGTGATTGAGGTTTAGATTTCTTATTGTATTTTCGATTTTGTAGCTGTAATTCCAATTTCTGCCGTAACTTCATTTCTGAATTTATTCCAGCTGTTGTAATTTTCTTGTATGGATTGTTTCTTTCTCAATTCGAGGCTCATCCTTGAGTGACAGCAAAGGTTTCTTGAGTTGAGATGAGAGATTTAGTTTACTTAGTCAATTTCCACTGTTTTAGCTGTAATCTTCATTTCTGCACCTTGTTCTATTCTATTTTTTTTCGTATCAGTACTTTAATTTCGGTTACTGAATTTGTTCTCTGCTTAATTAGTGTTTAAATGTTGAAAGTTAATCAGTAGGTAGTTTGTTTAGTGAGCATTAGGTTTCCATTTCAGTTGATTTCAGGTTTTACAGCTTGCGTATCAACTTTTCAAACTGCGTATCAGATTTCTTCTCTGCAATTCCCTTTAGCTCGTGAATGCTTCAGTTTATTTCACATTTAGTGAGTTAACTAGGTTGATCTAAGTTTGTTTCACTTTGTAGCTTCATTTCTGAATTTTGTTCAGCTCGAAATTTTCGCATACAGTCAGCTTCATCACGTATCAAACCCAAATTCTGCATGTTTTCAGTTATCCTTTCCAAGTTTCTGAATACTGACTGCATTCAGAAACATTACAGCATTGTCTTCTGAAATTCCTGCATTTGTTTCAGCCTTGTTTTCTGCCAGTGAATTCCTGCATTCGAAATCTGAAATCTGCATACATCCTTGCGCTGAATTTGTTTCTGAATTTATCTGAATTCATCCGTATCAGTTTGTTGCAACTTGATTCACATTTCTACAAGTTACCTGCCTATTTCTGCAAGTTACCTGCCTATTTCTGCGAGTCAATGTCATTTCTGCAAGTCAGCTGTGCTTTAACGTTTCTGAAACTGCACATCAGTTGCTTAAGATCAGTGTGGATCTGTTCTCTGCATTTAGTTAATGCAACGCTGCATTCAATTCTGCATCAACTTGCTAATGAAATTCAATGTTCTTCCTATGCGTATCCAGTTATTAGTTTCTGAAATTATGTATCCAGAAAACAGTGTTTGCTAAATTTTCATTGATCATTAGATTTGTGAACTTGATAGACTGTTCTGAGTTCGGTTTGTTCAGCAATTCTATATTCATTCCTGCAGTTAATATCTCTGAACCGATCAGTAAAAATTTCTGCATCTAGTTTTAGATTTTTGGCACATAAATTGTCTTGATTTACTTGCCTACAGCTTGTATCAAGTAGGGTTTTGGCATTGGTTTTGTATTGGATTTTCTTTTAGATAGTTGTGCATCTGATTTGGATGTGCTGTCAGATCTGTTTTACAACTTTGGATGAGTTACATTGGTTCATTAAGTTCCATTAGTTGAGTTCCTTAGTGGCATTTATTTTGTTTAGCCCATTTAGTTGAGTTCCTTTATTCTCATTGCGATTTTATTTCTAATTGACCCCAAAATCCAATTCTAATTGAAACCCAAAATATCAGCGACACATAAACACGAGCTCGAATCAAACACAACATCAACTAGTCCCGAGGAAAAATACGACATGTGGCCCCATTACTACGTTTTCATATTTTGATTGCAAAAAGGGTTTCCAGCATTTATAAATATCTAAATTTGAGACCCACATTCGTGACACCTATTTCGGGTCCATCAAATTTTTGGCGCCGTTGCCGGGGAAGCAACTAGTTGATTTGTTTGATTTTTGCTTGTGTGCTTCTGGGCATATCATTTGATTCTATTTTCTTGTGTTTTATCTTTTGTATACGGTTGCTGCCATTTTTCTTGGTTGTTTTGTGACAGGACTGCCAGTTCAAAATGTTCTCATCTACTTACCAGCAGCTGTGTCCACAGTTTCAGCAGAACCAACCTTTCAATCAGCAACCAAATCAATTTTTTCAGCCACCATTACAACAATTTCAGCAACCACAACAATTCCAGCAGCAACCACAACAATTTCAACAGCCACCACAGTTTTTTCAGCCACAATGTCAACAATTTCAGCAAGATTTTCAGCCAAGTCTACCAAATTTCCAGCAAATTCAGAATGGGCAGCCCCAATTTTCAGGTTTTGAGCAACCAATTCAGCAATTCCAGCCCTAATTTCAGCCACCCTATCAACAAGATCAATTGCCTTTTCAAGGAATTCAGCAAGGGTGTTTAGATAATCAGAATTTTCAGCAACCACCCTTCCATCAAGCTCAACCAAACCAAGGATTTCAGCATGTTAACCAAAATTTCCAGCAGCCTTTTGTAAGTTTTCAGCAGGTAAATAATCAATCTCAGCCTCAACCTCAGCCATGGCAGCAAGAATTTCAACCCATACAAAATTTTCAACAACCTCTTCAACAGTCACAGCCATACGATCCAAATTTTCAGTTTCAAAACCAGAATTTTCAGCCCACTCAAATTTAGTTTTCACCACCACAATTTCAACCTCAGATCCAAGAATTCCAGGGCTACAATTTTCAGCAATCTCCACCAACTTGTGAACCAAATTTTCAGCAGTTTAATCAGCCTGTTCAACCATTTGATCAGCCCCCACAGTCTCCATTTCAGAATGCACAGTCTACTCTTGGTCTTCAGCAGCCTTATGTTACATTTCAAGACCAACAAGAGTTCCATACTAACCAAGGAGGCTTTGAGAATCCTGATTGGAGTGAGACTCAACAACAAAGGATGGTGGAGATGTGACAATAAATTTTACAACAACAACAAGACATGGGAGGACGCCTTGCAAAATTGGTAGATCAATGGAATCAGATAAAAGCCCAAAGATAAGGACAATCAGATGAATCTATAGGTGTAGGGGATTGCACTAAGCCCCAGGGACCACCATAAGATTTAAAAGATGAACCAGAAAGTGTAGGGACTTGCATGGTGGAAGCAAGAACCCAAGGATCACCTGCTTTAGTTGAGTGTCCACCAGAACCTGAACCTGAAGTGGATCAATTACTTGACCAGGAGGAGAACATGGATACATCTACTTCTGTAAAACCTCCAGGTATTTTTCAGCACGATCAGGTAAATACTCCTCCTAATTTTTCTGAAAATTGCATAGAGGTACCTCAAACTGATTTTATTGTTTGTGATATACTTAGGGATGCATCTTTTGTAGAATTTGATTGTGAAAAATACCTAGAGGTACCTAGTGTTAAAGTTGCTGAATTTGAAGCATGTGGTGATACATATCATAAAAATGCTGAATGTGAAAAATTTTTAGAGGTGCCTAAAATTGATGTTGATTGTTGTGATGAGCCTTTTGATATATCTTATGCTGAAAATAATTGTGAAAAATTCATTGAGGCACCCAAAGTTGATTTCATAGGTTGTGATACATTGCTTGATACATCCTTGGTAGAAAAAAATGGTGAAATTTCTATTGAAGTGCCAAGGATTGATTTTATTATTTGTGATGAGTTTTTGGATGCAAATTTTGTAGGAAATAATTGTGAAAAATTTATTGAGGCACCGAAAATTGATTTAATGGGATGTGATGTAGTTTTGGATACATTTCATGCAGAGACTGATATTATTTTATTTCCTTCTTACCCTGCACGCTTGAGAGAGGTATTACATTATTTTGCAGGGTCTAAAAGGCTTCTGGAGTGGGTGCTCCATCTGAACAGACTCCAACCTCCTGGAAGAACTTTCAAAAGGCATAAAAAGGGAGGAGTTGATTGTACTGTAATTCGAAGCACTCCACCTCTTACATGGGTATTGTACCTAAATCGCCTTCGGCCACCGGAGCAAATTTTTATAAAGTTCATGTGTGAGGGAGCCTTCATTCTCTCAGCTACCCACACTCCTCCACTACACGATGGAGGCTACTGCTTGACAGACTCCGTCCACCAGAAATAAAGGGGAGATTATTCTTTTTTGTATTTTCTTTTATTTCATTTTTCATTTTCATGCTTTCTAGAATTAGAATTTTTCTTTGAATTGAGTCCTTACTAATAAATGCATGAGTAGAGTAGAATGCATAGGAGTCATTGTAAATACCTTGTTATTTCTTTTCACACTTTTTCTTGCATGATTAGGAATAAATGTATCCCTCTAGGTTATCTCCATAGCATTTAGAATCTCTTGGAAAATAAATTAAATTTGGTTGTTAAAAACTTAGGGTTTGAGCTAATGGATGAAATCTTGGATGCTTGAGTACTACTTTTCTTTAGATTCTTGATTGAGGACTTGAGATGGATTATTTTTGTCTAGTGAGAATTAGCCTTATATTTGTGACACACATATGTTATTGCACTCTAGAACTTGCTTAGGTTCTTTCAAAACCATATTTCAATGATTGGATCACATCTATGGAGACTAATCAATTTGTTTCCCTTTTCCATATTATTCTTAGCAATGATCATACTTGATACATACTCTTTTCAATTTTCCTTTCTATTTTCCTACTATTAACCCCATTTTTCTATGGATTTGTTTGCTTGGGATGTTTTCTTGATGCTACTTTGCCCGAGACGGACAAAGATTTAAGTGTGGGGGAGTGATTAGTATTTTGGAAAAGTTTTGTATCAAGAAGGCATTTCGATCCAAAAAGAAAAAAAATTTTGCAATGGAAGGATGGAAACAATTACATTTTGAGTAAGTTTGAATGCACAAGAAGAAGTGGATAAGGAGGGAACCATTGGAGCATATAGATTTTTGTTGCTAAGTTGGAGATTCAAGTCATTCGTTGCCAAGTTTCATTCGGAAAAAAAAAAGAGAACAAAGCACAATTGGCATACAAAAATGAAAAAAAAGGGAAGTCAAGATCAGCAAACTTTTGTTGGAAGAACTGCCAAGTTGAATTCAGTTGAACCAAGGAAAGAATTTTGGAACTGCAATTCATGATTTGGAACTGCAGCTGAGCAGATCACAAATTTAAGCAGGAATTGGTGAAAGCAACAAGTGAGTGTGAAGCTGATTTGATTAGGAAGGACTTAGATTAGAACGTGAACTAAATGGCAACTACTACGAATTGAATTCGGCTAAGTTGAATTCGACTGAATTGCAGCTGACCGAATCTGATCCAATGCAGATTGTTGTGCCAAAACAGAGAATTTTTGTGCAGGTTAGTAAGTGAATTGTCTTTGTATCAAGATGGACTATAGCTGTACCAAGCAGCTACTCAAGTCAATTCTGGATCAAGGAAAGGCAATGCTGGGTTAAAGTTGAGTCTGATAAAGATTTGGGAGCTGAGCACATTGTTGCAGCTGCAAAAAGAAAAGAGAAAAGCTGTGAAAGGTCTTAAATGGCACATAATTGCAATTGCAACTGTGAAAAAAATCTGGAATGCAGGGATGATCATAGAAGCTGCCGAGTGCTGGAATCTGAAGATGTATCAACTTGGAAACGGATTCATTGAAGCTGAATTGAATTTGAGCAGAAGCAGAAAAATTGCAGCAGAAATCTGAAGCAATTGCAGCAGGTTCAGTAATGCAGGGATGATCATAGAAGCTGCCGAGTGCTGAATCTTGGAGCTGATGAATGATACAAGCCAAATTTCTAATGGTAAATTGATGAAGTGCAGAATTCCGGAAGAAGTCAAGTAAATGAATTGAAGACCCAAGCAATTTTGGGTCAAAAGGAATCTGGCTGACTGCAATCATCAAAAATCTGAGCTGAGGCTGGAATTCAATTTACTGATCTGAAATGAATGGAATGGTTGCAGCAGAAACAATATGAATTTGCAGCTGAACAAAATCTGAGCTGGAAATCCAACTAACTGATCAGAAGTTTGAATGGAAGCTGAAGTGAATTCTGAATTGAAGAGAAAAATGCAGGAAAATCTGAAGCAATGGAAAAATCTGTGCCAATTAGAAGGGGGCAGTTATAACAAAAAAAAATCAGTGAATGCTAGAGAGGCAGTTTGTGCCAAGTTGAAGCTGAAATTAGGTTTGCTAGGCTAAGAATCAAGGCATCAAAGATCTAAATGTATCAAAGAGTGTTGAGTACATCACAGCTGATCAGAAACAGAAATGGTGGCTGCTGGGATGTTTTAAATCAGAACAGGAAAAAATCAGAAAAAAAGTTGCAGTGCCAAAATTCCAAGTGAAGCATTTAGGTTTTCCACTACCATTTGCTCAACTACTCCTATATGCTAACTGATGTTAATTATTTAAGAATTCAGAGACTTGAAATGGATTCAGTGGAGCTGAATTTGAAGATGAAACAGAAGAAAAAAAGAAGGGGAATGAAAGAAGAAGAGTGCCAACTTGAAGGTGGAGTGTATCAAAAAGGAGATTGTAAGAGATGGTTAGTGAGATTACATTTGGAACATCTAACTTCCTAATTGTCATTTAATGTTTCAAGTTCCTAGGATGTAAATCCAAAACCGAAGAGCTCCAATTGCACATTAGAAGATCAAAAAGCAGTGAGAAAAAAAAAAGAGAAGAAAAACAGTTTGAAAAAGAAAAGAAGAGAGAAACAAGTTGGCACCATGAGACTAGTGGAGAGATCATCATCCGAATCAAGCCTTGCTCCAATGCCATTCTGATTTTTATTAGAGAGAAAGGAAGCAGCTGATATAAAAAGAAAGTCATTTCTGCAGTTTTAAAGGGAAAAAAAATTCAGAAAAGAAAAGAGAAGGAGATAAGGTGACACACAATTGAAGACTTGGCACTATAAATCAATGAAGTTTCTCTCATCTGAATCAATCCTTTGTTCCAATACATTCTGATTTCACTAGAGAAGGAGAAAGAAAGAAAAAAAAATCAGAAAAGAGAAGAAAGAAGCAAAGATGGCACGCAAGGTAGACAATTGGCACAAAGGGACTAGTGAGGACTTTTCATTGAATTTTTGAAGGGCAAGGCAAAAGTTTTACTCCATCACATTTTTGAATTCACTAGAGGACTGTCAAGAGGGCAGAGTTCATTGGAAACATCCTTGAGCACTCAAGTCTTCCACTTTATCAATTTTTCCATTTTCTTGATTTTTACTCTATTTCTTACCATTCTCTATGTTTTTCACTTGTTTTTGTAGATGTTGATCCTAATCATGAATAATGGTGGAGATTAGATAATAAGCAAGCCTATGGTAGTGCAAGAAGCATATGTGTTTGAGTGAGCTCCACTTCCATCATCAACTTAGAACTTAAGGAGAGAGCCACCAAAATTTTTCATGAAAGGCTAGTGAGTTAAATTCATCTCAATGAATCATGATGGATGAAAAGGCTAAGTTATTGATTTAAGGACGAGATACTAATCCATAGAGCTTAGATTTATGAGAATTGACAACCTTAGGTAATTTCTTTTCATTTGTTTCTAATTATGCTTAAGAAAATCTAGGGGATATTTACTTAGTAGTTTCGCGAGACGCTCAAGCTTAAGTGTGGGGGAGTTGATAAGTACCACTTTATTGATTATTTTAGTTGATAAAATCGATGTTTAACCTATATTTTTCTTGCTTAATTGTGAAATTACCCTAGGTTTTAGAACTTACCTTTATTTTGGACTTAATTGCAAATCTTGATTTTTTTGGATTATTTGGCCACTAAATTTTTGATCTATTTTTGTAGGCATGAAAGGATCCTGGACCTAGGCACACTGGGTCAAACTTGAGTCGGAAGTGGACCCGGATCGAGTTATCAAGCTTCGGATTAATCCGGGCCGTCCGATTCAAAAGCGGCTAGATCTGAGCCATCTGGGACCATCTGAAGCAATCCGAGCTAGGGTTAGGGTTGATCAAGCACTCTGATCAAGATCTGAAGGTTTCATCCCAATCAGAGCTCATTCAACCGTTGGATCAAGCTTGGAGGGCTCTAGATCGTCCATTCAAAGATTAGGTTGATCTGGACCATCCGTTGCACATCTGGAGGATCCGAGCTACCACGAGGCAGATCCTGACCATTGATCAACATCTGGAAAGTTTGGGTCAGATCAGAGCAAGATCAGCCGTTGGATTCATCCAAATCAATCTGGACCGTCCATTCCTATGTATTTAATCAGAAACTCCATAGCCTTCCGCCTTCGTCGCGTCTCCGCCGCACTGTTCTTCCTCTTCGCATTTTTTTCTTCGTTTCTTCAGCTGTTCCTTCAATCCAAGGGGCGCGACCACCTCCATTCTTCATTAGATCAAGTTCGAGGTCACCGGGGAGAGCAATCGGTGGAGTTTCAGTTCGGAATTGGGCAAGAACAGGGCTGAGTGAGGGTTTCCTCAGCTCTGTATTTGGTTGCTTCGATTTCAGTTTTGTCAAGTTCTTCATCAATCCAAGCTATTCAGAGGGGTTCCCTGGAGTGTTTGGATTATTCCCGCACCTTCATTTCAATCAGACAAGGCTAAATTGAAGAAATCGATTGGGTTTTCCCTCTTGAACAGATTTGAGCTATATTCGACTACAGATTCAGTTCCCCAGTGAATTGCTGAGCTTACGGGTCCGAGGCCAGCCCTTGCGTGACGAACAAGGAGACCTTGAGCTAATGGAGTAATTGGGGTTTAGATTTCTTATTGCATTTTCGATTTTGTAGCTGTAATTCCAATTTCTGCCGTAACTTCATTTCTGAATTTATTCCAGCTGCTGTAATTTTCTTGTATGGATTGTTTCTTTCTCAATTCGAAGCTCATCCTTGAGTGACAACAAGGGTTTCTTGAGTTGAGATGAGAGATTTAGTTTACTTAGTCAATTTCCACTGTTTTAGCTTTAATCTTCATTTCTGCACCTTGTTCTATTCTGTTTTTTTTCGTATCAGTACTTTAATTTCGGTTACTGAATTTGTTCTCTACTTAATTAGTGTTTAAATGTTGAAAGTTAATCAGTAGGTAGTTTGTTTAGTGAGCATTAGGTTTCCATTTCAGTTGATTTCAGGTTTTACAGCTTGCGTATCAACTTTTTAAACTGCGTATCAGATTTCTTCTCTGCAATTCCCTTTAGCTCGTGAATGCTTCAGTTTATTTCACATTTAGTGTGTTAACTAGGTTGATCTAAGTTTGTTTCACTTTGTAGCTTCATTTCTGAATTTTTTTCAGCTCGAAATTTTCGCATACAGTCAGCTTCATCACGTATCAAACCCAAATTCTGCATGTTTTCAGTTATCCTTTCCAAGTTTCTGAATGCCGACTGCATTCCGAAACATTACAGCATTGGCTTCTGAAATTCCTGCACTTGTTTCAGCCTTGTTTTCTGCCAGTGAATTCCTGCATTCGAAATCTGAAATTTGCATTCATCCTTGCGCTGAATTTGTTTCTGAATTTATCTGAATTCATGCGTAGCAGTTTGTTGCAACTTGATTCACATTTCTGCAAGTTACCTACCTATTTCTGCTAGTCAATGTCATTTCTGCAAGTCAGCTGTGCTTTAACGTTTCTGAAACTGCACATCAGTTGCTTAAGATCAATGTGAATTTGTTCTCTGCATTTAGTTAATGCAACGCTGCATTCAATTCTGCATCAACTTGCTAATGAAATTCAATGTTCTTCCTATGCGTATCCAGTTATTAGTTTCTGAAATTGTGTATCCAGAAAACAGTGTTTGCTAAATTTTCATTGATCATTAGATTTGTGAACTTGATAGACTGTTCTGAGTTCGGTTTGTTCAGCAATTCTATATTCATTCCTGCAGTTAATATCTCTGAACCGATCAGTAAAAATTTCTGCATCTAGTTTTAGATTTTTGGCACATAAATTGTCTTGATTTACTTGCCTACAGCTTGTATCAAGTAGGGTTTTGGCATTGGTTTTGTATTGGATTTTCTTTTAGATAGTTGTGCATCTGATTTGGATGTGCTGTCAAATCTGTTTTACAACTTTGGATGAGTTACATTGGTTCATTAAGTTCCATTAGTTGAGTTCCTTAGTGGCATTTATTTTGTTTAGCCCATTTAGTTGAGTTCCTTTATTCTCATTGCGATTTTATTTCTAATTGACCCCAAAATCCAATTCTAATTGAAACCCAAAATATCAGCGACACATGAACACGAGCTTGAATCAAACACAACATCAACTAGTCCTGAGGAAAAATATGACCTGTGGCCCCTTTACTACGTTTTCATATTTTGATTGCAAAAAGGGTTTCCAGCATTTATAAATATCTAAATTTGAGACCCACATTCGTGACACCTATTTCGGGTCCATCAAGAGGTTACTCCACTGAGAAGGAGGTTGCATTTTATCCAGATTTTCCGGGGCTTGATCTGTCGATGATCAAGGGATCGCCCACCTTACGGGCACGCCAAGGAGTAGGGGCAAGTTATCCCCGAACCTTGTAAATCCTCTTGGTTATCGTTTTGTGTTGTTACTTAGTTTCTGCATTTAGTCTCTGTTTTTGGTTTGCTTCCGCTGCTGCCTAACCTCTGAAGTGCAGAAATTTGAAAAGTTCTAAAGTTCAAGTGTCTGGCTACATTCACCCCCCTCTCTAGCCATCCAAATTCCAACAGTACTGAGTAGTACCCTCCTCCCGAATAAGCGTAGAACTCACGACTTGTTCAGCTGCGGACAGGTAGACAAATAGCATTTCCCCCTCCAACGGCTCATAGAGGATGGGGTGCTCGGCGAGGTATGCTTTTAAATATGTGAAAGTCTTCTCACACTGATCATCCCAATCAAACTTGATAGCCTTCCTCAGAATCTTAAAAAACGGCAGGGTCCTGTCAGCAGATTTGGAGATGAACCTGGACAGAAATGTAATTTTGTCATTCAACCGTTGTACGTCCTTGAAATTATGAGGGGATGGCGTGTTGAGGATGGCTTGCACTTTCTCTGAGTTATCCTCAATTCCCATTTCTGTCATCATGTACCCGAGGATCCGACCACTCTTCACCCCGAACAAACACATAGCGGGGTTCAATTTCAGCTTGTTGGTCCTCAAGGTAGCGAATGTTTCCTCGAGGCCAGTTATCATGTCTTTCCCCTTCTCTGTCTTGACCAGGATATCATCCACATATACTTCAATGTTCTTCCCAATCTGATGGCGAAAGACCTTGTCCATCATTCGCTGATAGGTTACCCCTGCATTACGCAACCCAAATGACATGGCGTTCTAATAGTAGGTATCATTTATCGTCACGAAACTGACCTTCTCTTGGTCTTCCCGAGCGAGGGGAACCTGGTGGTACCCCTGATAAGCATCCAACATCGAAATGAAATCGCAGCCAAAGGTAAAATCCACTAGCCGATCAATGCGAGGCAAGGGGTAACAGTCTTTAGGGCAGTCTTTATTTAAATCTCAAAAATCAATACAGACCCGCCATTTACCCCCGGGCTTAGGGACAAGTACAACATTCGCCAGCCAGGTCGGGAATTAAACTTCTCTTATATGTCTGGCCTTCAGCAACTTGGCAACTTCTTCCCTGATGATCTTGTCTTGCTCGGGCGCAAAGTGTCTTCGCCTTTTCACCAGCTGCGCTCCTAGGGTTATATGCAACCGATGCGTGGCCAAGGCCAGGGGGCTCCTTGGATCTCTTCAGTAGCCCACGCAAATACATCATGATGGTCCCTTAAGTAGCTAATTAGACGGCTTTTCAGCTCTGGCGTAATATCAGCGGCAATCTTCGTGACTCCTCCCGCTTGTTGAGGATGAATCTGGACCTCTTCGCTTACGACCTCTTTGCGTTCTTCTTTAGGCCCCTCCTCTTCTCGAGGGTTGGCGAGGTCAATTTGCAACGCTTCATGCGTCCTCGGGTTCTTACGGACTTCTGTCCTGACCTCTCCACTGTAGCATCGCATGGAAGCCAACTAGTCTCCTTTAACTTCGGCCACCTACTCAACCACCGAGAACTTGATCTTCTGGTGGTAGACTGAGACCACTGTCTGGAATAGGCTGAGCGTCGGACGCCCAGGATGGTGTTGTAGGATGATGGGGCATCCACGATCATGAAGGGTGTCTTCTCGTCCTCTCCAACGTGTTATCCCCCATCGACAGAGACAGAGAGATCTGCCCTATCGGCTGCACTTTGTATTTGAAGTTGAAGAGAGGGGTGGAGACTAGATGCAACTCATCCTCGTCAATCTGCATCTGGTCCAGAGCCGTCTTGTAAAGGATATTGGCGGAGCTACCTGTATCCACAAAGACGCACTTAACCTCGTAATTAGCTATCTGTGTGAGGATTACCAGTGCATCTTCATGGGAGGCTTCCACGTCCTCCAGATCCTCAGGGCCGAATGAAATGACAGTGCCCTGGTGCTTGTCCCTGCTCATCCCAATGGCGTAGTTCACCAGCCAATGTGTGTGGGCTTTCCTTGCCCAATGTGAGTCTCCTCCAGTAGGCCCTCGGGAGATCACTCCCACATAGCCCGATGGAGGTGTAGGATCAATGACGTCGATAGAAGGGGGGTGAATATCGACTTGTAAAATTTCTTCGGAAAACTCGTCGTTCATTCTAGTCAAAGAGTTAGTGCGTAGCGGAAAATAATAAAACAAAAGACAGAACAAACAAAGACTCGCGGAATTTATTTACTTGGTTCCCGACCCCCCCTGAGTCAGTACGTCCAAGGCCTATGTACTCAGCGTGAGTCCACTATTGGTCTCCTTTCAGAAATTTCCAGAGGCGGAGAATACCCGTCTTACAGTTCAAGTTTACAACCAAAGAATATGTAAATTAATGCGTAAAATAAAAGCAAACCAAAAAGAAAGTCGAAGGTCCGACCAATCCGGAAGTCCGAAGTGCACCGCACTTCCTCCTGGAGCTCCTTGGTCGTAGAGCTTCGTCTCTAGTGCTTTTTCTTCACTTAGAATGCCTTAGCAGATGATGGAATTGTTGTTCTGATTGAGGGGTCGAAGCCCCTTTTATATTATCATCCAGGGCACCCTAGAGGCCTCTGAGGCGCCCTATGGCGGTCAAATCTTATCTGCAATCGTGGTCTTCGCGCAGGGATAAACCTAGCCATCCAAGGTGCCTGGGATGGCCTTGAGGGCGCCCTAAACATGGGGGCACCTGGATGCTCCTCCCAGGTGCCATTTCCCATGCATTTGTTCTTCTGTCTTACCTCCAACTCCAGGTACCTACAGGACAATCAAACACAAGACAAATATACAAATAATTTTAGCCTTAAAGATTGGTTCTGACTTTGGATTTCTCTTGAAACCCTAGGTCGAACCGACGCCTAATGTTCCTTTTCTCGGGGAACGCGCCTTAACCTACTCCACCCTGGAGAAGTTACTTTTGCCAACCGGGACCTCCGGTTGGACTTGTACTTAGCCTCCGAGACTCCCAAATCTCGAGACGTCTGAACTTCGACCCATCTCTACTTCTGTCCTTAGTCATCGCTCAGCTAAGTTGCTGGATCCCTCGGACCAATACTTCGTGCCCAATTACTAAACCAAAACATCGGTGCCCACCCTCGATCAGGTCTTAGGTGTTCAGCCCTCGGCCAGGACTTAGTGCCAAATTCCGCGAACCAGGTCTTCGTGCCTAGGTTAACTAGGACTTTCCTTCAGCTTAGCTAAGTTGCTCGATCCCTCGGACCAAGACTTCGTGCCCAATTCCTCGAACCAGGACTTCGGTGCCAACCATCGGGCAGGACTTAGTGCCCAATTCCTCGAACCAGGTCTTCGTGCCCAACCTCGGTCAGGTCTTAGGTGCCCAGCCCTCAGCCAAGACTTAGTGCCCAATTCCTCGAACTAGGACTTCGTGCCCAACCTCGGTCAGGTCTTAGGTGCCCAGCCCTCGCTAGAACTTAGTGCCCAATTCCGTGAACCAGGTCTTCGTGCCTAGGTTAACTAGGACTTTCCTTCACTTAGCTAAGTTGCTTGATCCCTCAGACCAAGACTTCGTGCCCAATTCCTCAAACCAGGACTTCGGTGCCCAACCCTCGGGCATGACTTAGTGCCCAATTCCTCGAACTAGGTCTTCGTGCCCAACCCTCGGTCAGGTCTTAGGTGCCTGCCCTCGGCAGGACTTAGTGCCCAATTCCTCAACCAGGATTTCGTGCCCAACCCTCGATCAGGTCTTAGGTGTCCATCCCTCGGCCAGGACTTAATGCCCAATTCCTCGAACCAGACTTCGTGTCCAGCCCTCGACCAGGACTTAGTGCCCAATTCCTCGAACCAGGACTTCGTGCCCAACCCTGGTCAGAGCTTAGGTGCCCAGCCCTCGGCCAGGACTTAGTGCCCAATTCCGCGAACCAGGTCTTCGTGCCTAGGTTAACTAGGACTTTCCTTCAGCTTGATAAAGACTTCTTTTTGCTAATCATATTAATCCTGACTAGACTTCTCTTCTGCCAAACATTAAGTCCTGTTTGGCTCACTCCTTAGTCTAACTGAACAACCCTGGGTTTTCTGCTAAACATCAGATCTTGTTTAGCTAACCCTTGTACGAATTGATCAAACCTTAGTATATTAACCAGATTAAATCTAGGTTTGATCATCCTGCCAAACATCAGTCATGTTTGGCTTACCCTTGGTCACCTTAACCAACCCTGGGTTCTGGTTCACTCTACCAAACATCAGATCCTATTTGGCTAAACCTTTGTCAACCTGATCAAGCCTGGGTTAACCCTACCAACCATAAGGTCCTGTTTGGTTTAATCTTGATCATTTTGACTAACCCTTACTTCTCTAATACATATTGTTACTAACTTAAATATATTGTTAAACATCGAAACCCTAAAGGAAGACATCATTGATGCACATCTTGCACCAACAGGAGGCTCGCGCGCCAAGCCTTGCTCTTCTTGCGATCTCTTTCAGGAGAGATAGATTGACGAGGCACTACCTCCCGACTCCTTCCCCTCGAACATGACCAAGACTGACGACTGGGTCTGCCTTCCCCTGATCGTCGTCGATGAGGGTAAGGGCTTCGCCGAGGGGAGCGCCGTCGGTACCCCGATTCATTCCACCACTTGCGTGGTTTGGCGTCTGCATCCTTAGACCTCCTTTTCTTCAAGTGTAGCACTCCTCTGTAAAGTGTGTCATACTATCATTGTCACGTCCCAGAGGCACATGCTTACTCGAAAATCGGGCAACATCTGTACTGTACGGCGGACAATTGGGACAAATAATACATCACTCTCATATAAAAGATGGCTCAGCCATCATAACTAGAAATAAAAAGACACAACCATGCAGTTTATATCAATATAAATGATAAAGATAAAATAACTTAAAAATCGCAAAACCTTTAACGTCTTTTAGCAGAAATAAAGCTAAAAGAAAGTCTAAATATAAAGGAAACTCCAATATGAGCCCAAAAATGAAATACCTTTACTACGACAATATCGAACTACTAAAACATCTAACAGTCATGAAGCAAATACGAAAAAAATGAAAAAGCAAAAATAAAGTACTGTGATAGTAACCAAATACAGAACAAACTCGACACCGTGGGGTCGGCAACTGAATTCCTCTCCTGGCTCCAAGTAGTGCATCTACCTGCTACCTGAAACAAAAATAGATGGCAGGGGTGGTGAGTCTGGGCAGACTCTGCGGGTATATAAGTAGATAATTCCAGGGCATCATAAATATATAATAAGCAACAGATAACAACGATGTACAGTCTCTAGGAAATAGAGGACATCAAAGCATGTATAAAACAACGTGAAAACAAACAAGATAACATAGTATCAACAAACATGCATGTCAACCAAATGCAGCAATCATAGCTCATATAAATGCAACAAACACAAGAAAATGCATAAATGCAATAGATGCATATGATGCAACGACATGTGTCATCCCTGACGCTAGTCAAGCCGCCAACACATCACATCTGTGTGGCCGAGTGGGTAGGGTTGTAACAACTATACGCACTCCAACGAATACCATTGATAGATGTAGTTGAGTAGACAGGATGCTGGGGAGCCAACTACTCCAAAACCTCGAGATAAAGGGGGAGCCACCAACAGCTCTGATATCCCTCGGAAACAATGGTGAGCGTGTCAACTGTTTGCCTACAACTCCAACATCCATTGTACATGAGCGATCGAGTGTGGCGTAACAGGACGGTTGCTCCCACTCTAGCAACTAACACAATAAGTGGTTGAGTGGCAAAGCAACTAGATGACTGACGACGGCTTAACCATATGGAATCCCAACAGTCATCAGTATGCAAGGTGTAGGTACGGTGCATGATACCAATAAACACAAACAATCGAATAACAACGATGTAACAACAAAAGCAACAAACCAAAAACCAACGAATATATAACTAAACTACAAGGTAGGGTGTCTCTAATGCCAACCATCCTAGTGGGTTTAATGAATATCTAAGTACTCGCATACGAGCGGTACTTTACAAAATGGAAAATCAACGAGAGACTATACGGATACGAATTTTTGATAAACTCAAAGGTCAAATAAAGAAAGCATCAACGGCCATATTAAAATAACCAACAGCAAAGATCAAGGTCAAGCAGACCTATTCAGACATAATAATTATACATTTAAGATAAACAAATTACAAGAACACAAAAGAGAAGCACCCGCCTTAAATATAGCACGTGTCCAAGTAAACCTCACGAGCAACCGTACGAGTCTGAATCAAAATCCTGTATCAATGACAAAGTTTAACTATTTATACAATTAATAAACTAGTCAAAAATATACTACACTTAGTTAGGATGAAACCTAACCTACTAAATTATCCCATAAAACAACGGTTGATTCCTTCTTAACATAATTATAACAATTAGGTTTTTGAGTTAATTTCCAAACTAACTCAAAGGATGTCTCTAATGACCACCTAAAATAAATCCCTCAAAATAAATCCAACACCTAATCTAACTCCCAGCAAGATCATAACAAAACCAAGATCAACATCTGTCCACGGACATCCTCGAATCATATGAGTTAAGTTAGACTCAAAATCTAGCAAGTTTGCAACCCAATCTATCTATGATGAACACTACTGTTTCATATTGACCCACAAAAGAGAACCACAACTCCACAGCTACATTAACTCAATAATGGTTCCATTACTTTTATCAATCAGACATAATCATTAGTAGACTGATAGGCTTTATCTACCAGATGTAAGAAGGAATCTGTTAATACTAGGGAAAACAAATAAATAAATAAATAGGAACGAGAGTATACCTCTCAAGAAGATCCCTTAATTTGACATTATCAAAGAAGTGTTCGAACAAGTCATTACATTAAAGTTTTCTTGTTATGCTTCATCCTCTCCATGAATCTGAACATTGATCACCTATCCAATTCCCAAGATTTTGGCATAGGTGTTTCCATTTCCTCGACAATAGTTCTCACTTTCAACAGCAGCCTCACGAAAAATGCTACGTGCCTGATTGTTGTTTTGGTGTTAACACCGATTTTAGTTTAGGTTAATGGGTTAATGAGATAATTGAGATTAAGTCCTGGTTGGGGACTGGGCACTGGAGTTGGATGAAATCCTAGCTTGAGAAGCTAGGTGCATGAAACCCTGGCTTGGAGGGCCAGGTCCTAGCTTAGAGAGCTAGGTTGATGAAACCCTGGCTTGGAGGGCCAGGTCCTAGCTTGGAGGGCCAGGTCCAAGCTTGGAGAGCTAGGTTGGATGAAATCCTGGCTTGGAGGCAGGTCCTAGCTTGGAGAGCTAGGTTGGATGAAATCCTGGCTTGGAGGGTTAGGTCCTAGCTTGGAGAGCTAGGTTGGATGAAATCCTGGCTTGGAGGGTCAGGTCCTAGCTTGGAGGGCTAGGTTGGATGAAACCCTGGCTTGGAGGGCCAGGTCCTAGCTTGGAGGGCTAGGTTGAAGTCCCGGTGAGTGAGACTGGGCAGGGAGTCTTGGTCCGAGGGACTGAGCACGAGTCAGAGAAGGTTGGGAGCCTGTTCTCTTGACTTAGAGTGGATTTAGCCTTGCCCGGATCGGTCTAGTGACCGATCAGGGAAGTTGGCATGGTGTTCCCTCATGGATCAGTTTGGTGACCGATCCAGCTATGTCTGATCGGTCTGGTGACCGATCAGGGAGCATACAGTGGCTCTGTTAGGCTACTGATCATCTCCTGATCGGTCTGGTGACCGATCAGGGAGGGCTCCTGATCGTTCTGGTGAACAATCAGGGAGAGGTCAGTAGGTTTCGTGGGATTTCATGATCGGTCAGGCTGAACGATCAAATGTCGCGAGCTTCTCACTATAACCGATCAGGATGCATCCTGATCGGTCAGGGAATGCACTGATCGGTCCGTGGATCGATCAGGACACAACCTGATCGGTCTGGTGACCGATCAGTGAGGTCTGGCTATGAAAGCTGGGAATCCTAGCAATATTATGGATCGGTCCGGTGACCGATCCACGATCTGTGATCGGTCAGGGTGACCGATCACCAGAAGGTCGCAATTTCTAGCTTCTCACTGTGGACCGATCAGGCTGGAGCCTGATCAGACTGGGCCTATCCTGATTGGTCTGCTGACCGATTAGGGATCACTCTGATCAGTCCAGTGACCGATCAGTAGCTGACAGCATTAATTCAAAAGCGCTGTCGTACGTCTGATTGCGTTCTGATTTCCTACTGATTTCGTTCTGATTTTCTCTGCTATCACTGATACAAGTTTGATTTCATTTGCTAAACCTCTAATTAAGTGTGCAGATGACAGGGATGATTCAAACACTCAAGGAGGGTCAATGGGAGTCTTTCCTTTGAGCAGGTTTGTCCGTTTCTTCTTCTCAGGTTACAACGGATGGCGCAGGCTGGCAACGACTGGAAGCTGACGAGCTGACCTGGGCTTGGCTGGAGAGTTCAGTGAGTCCAGATGAGGTCAGGAGTAGCTGAGGTTGTTGCAGAGAAGCTGGTGAGCAGCTGGGAGCTGCAGAGGCACCTGTGACTTGGGTTTTGAGCAGAGACTTAAGAGCTGATGGAGAAGATGATGAGAGTGGAATTCTTCTTTGGCTACAACTCTTGAGCTCTAGCGATAACTCTCATTCTGTCATTGTGATTTTGAAGCAGACTCTTGAGCATTCTGTTGTTGCTGAGACTTGAGCACTTGGAAGGATCCGTGACAAGGCGATCAACAGGCAAACAAGGAAGAGCTGAGTGAAGGCTCTTACCGAGGTTGTGCTGGGTTGTTGTTTGCGCTTGTAAGCGTTTCTCTTCGTCTGCCTAGTGCTCAGTAAGCCTCCCTGTTTCATTGTACTTAAGTTCATATCTTTGTTGAAACTACTGTGGAGAGGTTTCTCCACCGAGAAGGAGGTTCTGTTGATATCCAAATTTTCTGAGGCTTGATCTGCCGACGATCAAGGGATCGCACACCTTAAGGACATGCCAAGGAGTAAAGGCAAGTTATCCCCGAACCTTGTAAACGATCCTTGTTATCGTTTTTGGTTTGCCTTTCATTTCTACAATTATACTCTGTTTTGTATTTCTTTCGCTGTGCTACTAACCCTAACTGCAGAGAAATCCTAAAAGTGAAAGCGATTTTTGTGTCTGTCTATATTCACCCCCCCCCTCTCTAGCCATCCAAGGTCCAACGTGTGGTATCAGAGCTTGGGGCTCTGTTCAAGCGGCTTAACATCCGAGAGTCAACAATGGCTTTGAGAGAAGGATATAGCACCACCCGACCTCCCTTCTTCGACGGATCCGATTTTCAATATTGGAGGTCTCGCATGGAGTACTACCTCAAAACCGACATTGGAATGTAGTTCTCCGTGAAGGAAGGCTTCATTCCTCTAAGAGATGTGGAGGGAAAAGAATTGGAGTCTTCACGGTGGTCGACTGAGCAAACCCGCAAAGGTGAAGCCGATGCGAAGGCGGTGGTGACCATGCAATGTGGAATAAACAAAGACCAACTAATCAAGGTTGGTCCCTTTACAAGTGCAATGGATTTGTGGAATAAGCTCATCGAGCTTCATGAGGGTACCCGAGACTCAAGAATAGCTAAGAGGGACTTGTTCCTCAATCAACTACAAAATCTCTCCATGAAGGAGAGTGAAACGGTAAGCGAACTTCATAGTAGATTCAAAGAGGTATTGAACGTTCTCCATTCCATTGACAAAAAGGTCGAGAACCGCGACCTTGTGAGGTATGTGTTAAAAGTTTTTCCAAGGAATGCCTTGTGGCCATCCATGGTGGATGCCTACAAGGTTTCTAAGGATTTATCAATTGTAAAATTAGATGATTTATTTTGTAAAATGATGTTACATGAAATGGCTAACAAAGGCCCCAAGGAGAAGGGGATTGCTCTAGTTGCAGGGGAAAAGACCAACAAGAAGAAGGAGAAGAAGAAGGAGAAGGAAGTCTCTTCATCTTCATCCTCATCCGAGTCCGAATCCGATTCCGAGGAGGATGACAGCGGGTCTTCTTCCTCTGAGATGGCCAATTTTGTGAGAAGAATGATGAGGAAGAGCCGGCGCTTCAAGGGTAAAGATAATCCTAGTGAAGTTAAAATTGATAAGTCTAATGTTACTTGTTATGAGTGTAGCAAGAAAGGGCACTTCAAGAAGGATTTCCCAAAGCTCAAGAAGAAGGAGGATAAATCAAAGAAAAAGAAGAAGGCTTTGAAGGCCACATGGGATGAATCATCCTCTAGCTCATCCGAAGAAGAGAAGGAGGAGAAGAGTACATGCCATGTAGCACTCATGGCCATGGAAGATCAAGAGAGCAATGATGAATACACGGACTCTTCAAATGCGGCTTCATCATCTTCGGATGATGAAGAGGTAATCTCTCCCGAATTAGACAAATATTATAGAACCATTGCATGTTTAACCGAATTGTTAAAGAAATCAAAAAATAAGGTTAAATCATTGAAAGTAGAAGTGGAACAATTGAAATCCTCTAGGGATGAGGATGTTGATGATTTGCATGTAGAAATGTTAGAAGATGAGAACAAATCATTGAAGAGTGAGGTTGAGAGACGAGAGACTCAAGAGTGTTCTTGAGAAGTTCTCAAATAGCTCTAAGACTTTAGATATGATTCTAAATGCACAAAGGGTGGTTTATAACAAGGTCGGTATTGGTTACCGACCTAAAGAACCATCATTTATTTCCTTAATGTCTAGGACTGATGTTAGACCACTTAAGACTCTTAGGGTTCAAAGGAAAGTGGTCAAGGCATGGGTGCCTAAGTCTTGCATAGTAGGTGCTTTAGGTCCCAAGATTTGGGTACCTAAATCCTCTATTTTTCGTATTGTGTAGGTCATGATTGAGGGGGAGCATCTATCAACTTGGTTCATTGATAGTGGGTGCTCCAAACATATGATCGGTGATAGATTTTTATTCACTACCCTTCAAAGAAAAATAGAGGTAATGTTTCTTTTGGTAACAATGGTAGTCTTAAGGTTATAAGGATAGGAGACATTCAAATATCCGAATGTCTTAGGATCAAGAATGTCCTTCTAGTCAAGGGGATGACATTTAATCTCCTAAGTGTCAGTCAATTGTGTGATGCGGGTTACACAATTGATTTTCAATCAAGTCAATGTCTAGTTAGACAACATGACACATTTGACACGGTACTAGTAGGCACAAGGATAGATAACATTTATCAAGTTTCTTTTAAAAGTGCTACTAATACTTTTGTTAAGTGTTTCATGTCAAGAGAAGATGAGTCTAACCTTTGGCACCGGAGACTGGCTCACGTGAACATGAAGAATATCCGGAAATTGGCCAATAAGGGACTAGTTCGTGGCTTGCCAAGCATCAAGTATGAAAAGGACAAACTTTGTGATGCATGCCAAATGGGTAAGCAAACAAAATCTGCACATAAAGGTAAAAGCGCTATAAGTACTTCTACCGCTTTGGATTTACTTCACATGGACATGTTTGATTGTAGTACAATTATATCTTTGAATGGTAGTAGATGTTGTTTTGTGATCATTGATAATTTTACTAGATATACATGGACCTATTTTCTAAAATATAAGGATCAAACCTTATATGTTTTTATTTCATTTTGTAGAAGAGTTGAAAATGAAAAATCATCAACAATTAAGACAATAAGGAGTGATCATGGAGGTGAATTTCAAAATCAAAAGTTTTTAGAGTTTTGTCAAGATAGAGGGTATAGACATGAGTTCTCTACTCCTAGAACACCACAACAAAATGGTGTTGTAGAGAGGAAGAACCGGGTCTTACAAGAGGCTGCACGAAGCATGCTCAATGAGTACTCCTTACCAGGGTACTTGTGGGTCGAAGCTATAAACACAGCTTGCTACGTGCAAAACTGAGTCCTCATACATAGATTTCTAGGAAAGACTCCCCATAAACTTTGATTTGGAAAACCACCTACAGTTAAACATCTTAGGGTGTTTGGGTGTAAGGTGTTTATTCTAAACACCAAGGACCATCTTGAAAAGTTCACAGCAAAGGCTGATGAAGGGATACTGGTCGAGTACTCCCTAGTTAGCAAAGCTTACCGAGTCTATAACAAGAGATCTAGATTGGTTGAAGAGTCTTCTGATGTTGTTTTCGAGGAAATTCCCAAAGCAATGTTCAATCAGGAGATGTAGAAGGAGTTCAATTCGAACTTAGGAAACTAAGTTTGGATGGAAGTCCGAGTGTTGTTGATGGTAATGAATCTGATGACGATGAGCCTAGACAACCCACAGATCAGCCGGATCCTGAGGCTAAGCTTGTGTCTAGTGACACCATTCAAGAAGCACCACCAACACCAAGGCAAACTAGGTTAGCCTCTAGTCATCCCCAAGACCAAATTGTTGGAGACATCCATCAGGGTTTAGGACTAGATCATTCTTTAGGAATGAGGCTAATGAAGTTGTCCTAATTTCCGAAATTGAACCTAGGAAAATTGACGAAGCATTAAATGATCCTGATTGGATCATTGTCATGCAAGATGAACTAGGTCAATTCGAAAGAAGTCAAGTTTGGGACTTAGTCCCTAGACCTAAGAAGACCACCATTATTGGAACCAAATGGGTCTTCAAAAATAAGTTGAACCAAGGGCTATAGTCAAGTTGAAGGCCTTGATTACGATGAGAACTATGCTCCCGTGGCACGATTAGAATCCATCTGATTGATGCTTGCATTTGCAGCACATCGTGGTTTTAAACTTTATCAAATGAATGTCAAATCGGCCTTTCTAAATGGTTTAATACGAGAAGAGGTCTATGTCGAACAACCTCCGGGATTTGAGAGTTCCGAATTTCCAAACCACTTGTTCAAGCTCAAGAAGGCACTCTATGGCCTTAAACAAGCACCCCGAGCTTGGATGAATGGTTGTTGATATTTCTTATTGAAAAAGGTTTTGTAAGAGGACAAATAGACCCTACACTATTTCTACGGAGAGATGGTGACGATATATTTGTAGCCCAAGTATATGTCGATGACATAATCTGTGGCTCAAACAATAAGGGTTATTTGAATGAATTTATTGGACACACGGAGAGTGAATTTGAGATGAGTCTAGTGGGAGAGTTGACTTTCTTCCTTGGACTTGAAATCAAGCAAACTCGTGACGGAATCCATGTGCACCAATCAAAGTATACTCAAGAGATGCTCCAAAAATTTAACATGAGTAATTCTAAAGAGGTAACCACTCCCATGGCTACAAACACACGGTTAGACAATGATGAGAGTGGTAAGCCTGTTGACTTGACTCAATATCAGAGCATAATAGGTAGTTTGCTATACCTCACAGCTAGTCGACCTGATATACTTTTTGCTGTGGGTATGTGCGCTAGGTATCAAGTATGTGCCAAGGAATCTCATTTAATTGCTGTTAAGAGAATTTTGAGATACCTTAAGGGCACAATTGGAGTTGGTCTTTGGTACCCCCGTACCGAATCATTTGACCTAATTGGCTACACCGATTCCGACTATGCTGGGTGCAAGTTGGATCGGAAGAGCACGAGTGGGGGTTGCCAATTCTTAGGATCATCACTAGTTAGTTGGTCAAGTCGGAAGCAACATTATGTTGCTCTCTCCATGACCGAGGCAGAATACATCTCCATGGGAGAGAGTGTATCGTAATTGTTGTGGATGATTCATACACTAGAGGACTATGAATTAAGCTATAAGGGTGTGCAAGTGTTGTGTGACAACATAAGCACGATAAACCTAACCAAGAATCCAGTCCATCATTCTAGAACCAAGCATATTGAAGTGCATCACCACTTCATTAGAGATCATGTTGCTAGAGGAGATATTGTACTCTCACGTGTAGAGTCAAAATCGAATCTAGCGGACATTTTCACTAAACCACTCCTCGAGAATGAGTTTAGCTTCTTGCGAAGGGAATTGGGAATGTGTCACGCTTCATAGGATTAACAAGCATTCAAAACCCTTCATGATCAATTCAAATTATTGGGAGCAATAATTGGGTAACTTGGGGACATCTCACACAAACTATAAGGTTTAACAAAATGTTTTTGTTTGCTAGAAATAGGGTGAGATGTTAGGATCAACCTAATTACTCAAAATGTTAATGCATCCCTTGAGGAATTAGGTTGACAAGATAATGATCATTAAGTTGACCAAGTATGGGGAAAACCAATGCATAACATATGTGTATTTGGCTCCATGATCATACTTGGACATTCCAATCAAGGAAACTTGATTGGAGACTTTATATTGATACAAACTTGTTTGAAATTGAATGGATGTTTTTTATTGAATTTGACTTCACTTGGGAGAAGCAAATTGTTTTGTTAAAACCATAAGGACCTTTGATCCTTGTTCAGGAATCAATTATAGTCAAGGAAACCCCTCCAAGGTCAATAATCCTCCACCTAATCGTATCAGACTTCGATCCGAAATCTGAAACTGAAATCTCTGATCATATCAGAAAAATTCCTGATATCTGATCGGTCACCGGACCGATCAGGAGGTGGCCTGATCGGTCACCGGACCGATCAGGAGGTGGCCTGATCGGTCACCGGACCGATCAGGAGTAGGTCTAATCGGTCCAAATGACCGATCAAGATGTTTTGCGATTAATCATTGAAACCTCATTGTGTTGGTCTGGATCGGTCCACAGATCGATCTGGCCCCTATGGTGATCGGTCCACCGACTGATCAGGAGGGTCATAGAAAACATCGAAAACATTCTGTTCGCTCCCTGATCGAGTGGCAGACCAATCAGGGGCTTGCCTGATCAGTCACCCGACCGATCAGGACCAAGCCAGATCGATCAGGTTGAAGCCTGATCGGTCTGGGCGCTCCTGGATCGAATGGTGATCCGTTCGATCGCATTAAATCTTGGTTGGTGATCGGTCCACCAACCCGATTAATCACGTATCCACCTTTCTCTTCAACCCTAGCCGACCAAAACCCTCGTCCTCTTCCTGAGCTTCCTCCTCCTGCGCTTCTTCTTCCTGCGAGATCGACTCGTGAGTTTTGTGTACGTGAGAGCTTCTTCCTGCGCGTGGCTTCTTGCGACCTTCTCCCTGCTGTGCGTGCGATTGGTTTTCCTTCTGTGCTGCTTGGAGTTCCTCTCTTTTGCTCCTGAGATTTCTCCTGCTACGTTCAGATCCTCTCATGCGCAAGTTTTCAGCAAATCTCACCCAAATGGCACCAAAGTGAGCTTTTTGCTTTCAATTTTAACTTGATGATTACTCCATAAATCATGTTCTTTTTCTAACCATAATGTTTCATTTTGTTGTTTATTTTGGTGTTTGCCATGAACTTGTCATGATCTGGCATGCCCTTTCTTCACTCAACTATTGATCAAATCATATTCGATTGATTAAACCTATGTTCACTTGATCATTTTCTGTTATGATTAATTTGATCAATGCCTTAAACTTCAAATTCTTTTGTGCCGTGACCTTGTTTTGACTATTGATCAAATTACTTGTCTTGACCTTAATATTGATTCATCATCCAATATGTTGCCATGATCTCTATCCAACTTTAGAAAATCTTCTAAAGGTAAAGAACCAACTGAGGGTACCTCCCGATCTGGGGCTCTCTCTTCTGCTAGACCCCAACCTCCTTCTGATGACAGATTTCAAAATTCTCATTACGAATTTTTCTTTCACAGTCGAACCTTCAAACTCCTACCTTGTAGAACTGTGGACAGAGCGTTTGTTTACGAACACTGTCTTTCGGTATGCCAGGTCATTGAGTTCTACGAGCTAGGATCCATTCTTTTTCTTGAGCGGCCAATAAATTTTGATTTAGTCTCCGAATTTTATAACAACATGGTCAGTGGAGAGGGCACGGGGTATAGGACCCGAGTTGCCTGTATCGATCTCGAGTTTGATTTATCCTCCTTCACTACTTTTCTTGATTGTCGACGTTCGGATAATGACTTTCCACTCTATCCTTATCTTTCGGATCCTCTACCAGTTCCCTTCGATGGAGTCACTCCTGACTCTATCTACGAGTACTTTTTCGGCCATCCCAGGCCAGGGGGTCCCGGTGAGCCCGCCGGTGATTTCCCCACATTTGTTGCTCTCCGCCTTTCCCCCGCTGATTATGTCTTGTTTAAAATTATCACTAACTGTCTGATACCTATTACTTTGAAGTCCTTAGCCGAAATTCGCTCATTCCACTGCTTGATGCTCTACGGGATGCATCAGCAGTTAGACTTTGACATAGTGACTACCATCTATTTCTCCATCATCACCTACAGTCAGATCGACCGTCAGACGGTTTATATGCCTTTCGGACATATCATTACTGCCTGGCTTCATTCGGTCGGCATCGACGTATCACAGGGCAGGATCGTGCCGATGGTCCGGCAGGACTGCCGACTTGGCCAGCGTGCATTGGCCCAGTCAGGCATTATTGTCGGACCGCAGGGGCTGAAGTGGAAGGATAGGAGAGGTTTAGGGGAGTTACCTAGGGCGGCCCATGTTCAGATACCCGCAGCTCCAGCTTTTCATCAGGAGTCGCCCGCTGCTGCAGAGGGCCACTATGAGTACGAGCCGGATCCCGATCTCCTCTTGCATGTTGCGGAGCTAGAGCAGACCATGCAGCGCGAGTTTCATATCTCCGAGCTCTGGCGACAGGAGGTCCGCTCAGAGTTTCGGGCTATCGATCGTAGACTACTCGCGATAGAGTCCGACATCTCTGGGGCTCGCTCCCGGCAGGAGGCATGGTACGTGGAGTGGCATGCCTGGACCACTGGTCATCCGTACCAGCCTCATCTTCTGGAGCTGCGCCTTCCAGCATCACTGCACCAGGGAGCTTCATCTCTATTGATGATTCATCTGACAACGATCCTACTGAGGGTTGATTTGAGTGTACTCTGGTCTCTCTTACACGATTTGTGTTGCGATTGCCTATTATGACTTGATGATGCATTTGACTATTATGACTTGATGATGTCTTTGACGATACTTTGATGCATTGCTATACATCCGACTTTGATTTTACTGGGTGATGTACTTGACTATATTCTGATGATGTGTGATGCATCTGACTTTATGCCTGATTTCCATGTATGTTTTGCTGCTTTATACTCATTGCTAGGTCTTATTTTATTCCTATTCCTTGATTCATATGCTACATGTGATTACTATATCCTGCTTTATCTTTATCACATGGTTTCATATGCTTTCAAAATTAAATCATATTCTTGTTGTTTTGGGAGATCCCCTAGGTTTGAGGGAGAGATTCTTTAAACTTAACAACCAGTCTACACCCATTTCGGTGTTTGACAAAGGAGGAGAGTGTGGTTAGTTAAGTTTGGGATAAGTACAAGCTTAACTGTTGTAGGGGGAGGATCCTGATTCTCCTACAATAGTGAAATTTGAGACTATTGATTTCAAATCCCTAAACTTAAAATCGGGTTGTCAAACAACAAAAAGGGGGAGATTATTGATGCAGTCTGACCCTGATTGTTGTTTTGGTGTTGACACCGATTTTAGTTTAGGTTGATGGGTTAATGAGATGATTGAGATTAAGTCCTAGTCGGGGACTGGGCACGGAGTTGGATGAAATCCTAGCTTGAGAAGCTAGGTGGATGAAACCCTGGCTTGGAGGGCCAGGTCCTAGCTTGGAGAGCTAGGTTGATGAAACCCTGTCTTGGAGGGCTAGGTCCTAGCTTGGAGAGCTAGGTTGATGAAACCCTGGCTTGGAGGGCCAGGTCCTAGCTTGGAGGGCCAGGTCCTAGCTTGGAGAGCTACGTTGGATGAAATCCTGGCTTGGAGGGCCAGGTCCTAGCTTGGAGAGCTAGGTTGGATGAAATCCTGGCTTGGAGGGCCAGGTCCTAGCTTGGAGAGCTAGGTTGGATGAAATCCTGGCTTGGAGGGTCAGGTCCTAGCTTGGAGAGCTAGTTTGGATGAAATCCAAGCTTGGAGGGCCAGGTCCTAGCTTGGAGGGCTAGGTTAGATGAAACCCTGGCTTGGAGGGCCAGGTCCTAGCTTGGAGGGCTAGGTTGAAGTCCCGGTGAGTGAGACTGGGCATGGAGTCTTGGTCCGGGGGACAGAGCACGAGTCAGAGAAGGCTCGGAGCCCGTTCTCTTGACTTAGAGTGGATTTGGCCTTGCCTGGATCGGTCTGGTGACCGATCAGGGAAGTTGGCACGGTGTTCCCTCATGGATCGGTCTGGTAACCGATTAGGGAGCATACAGTGACTCTGTTAGGCTACTGATCGTCTCCTAATCGGTCTGGAGACCGATCAGGTGTTAGTGATATGAGAGAAGTGTCCTAAGGCAATCGCCTTATGATTGTAATCATTTATTCTAATAAATGAATATTCACTATTTGAGTATACATGTTTGTGTATTTGATTGAGATCTTAAACTCATTTACTGAATGTCCGCAATACAATTCACAGCATGAGAGAATTTGTGATGAATTCACAACTAGTGATTATCTCTACATGTGTAATTGTGAAGTATTGAAATTGTCCCTAGTCGATGAATTGATAAATACGGACACTATCGATTCTGTTGAGACTAGCATGGGTTATTCTCTAATCAGCTGATTCTCACTGGCTGGTGACATTGAGATGTCCGGAGATAAACATGAATGCTAGTTAAGGGAACTAGTTCATTGGAGTGACTGGCTGTAAAACTTCATATGGTAGTCTACATATAGATATGTCAGTGAAGTTCTTACTGCAACTTAAGTGCGATGTTCCTTTGACTTGCGGTGTTCAAGTCATCTTGGTCATGGAGACTTATACTTTGACATCTTAAGCAAGCATCTCCAAGGAGGTGTGGACCCAGGATGATTGGGTATAAGCCGAAGTGCCCAAAGATGATTGAACAACCTATAAAGGATTCACCACTCCTTACGAGGAGATGTATACCTGAGGCCTATCGTCGGATTGTTACTCGAAGCCTCTGGCCAGAGTATGACATGTTCAGAGTATGAATCTCTTAAATACATGAGAGTAATTAGAATCCGTAGGATGAGAAAACGTTACTTGGGCTAGGTGTGACGTAGTCAGCCTAGTGGGGACTGACACACATAGACCATGTCCTGAACCAAGTGGGTACAAGATGGTAAAGGGAATGGGGCACGATTCATTATAGCTGCTGAAGGGTTTCAGAATTGTTTCTGAGGTCAACCGTTGATCTTTCGATTAATTGGAGATCATGATGTACTACTAGGTGTCACTCATGATCGTTCTATAATTAATTGATTAATTATAGACGACCAACATAAATTGAAAGCCTATTTAGTCACACGTACTACGAGTAATCCGAGGGATTTAAAACGAGTTGAAAATTGGATTTTCCAATCAAGAGAGATTAAGTTTGGTTGAGCCAAACGATAAGTCGAATCTGAATTTTTCAGAGACGCATCGGAAGCGTAAAATGATTAAGTCTTTTAAAGACTTAATAGATGAATTAAATAAGTTTAATTCATTGAGACTTGGCTTGGATGAGCCGGCCAAAGAGGGCCTCCATCCTCTTTGCTTGGCCGGCCACATCAAAGGGAGAGAACCAAGTTTTTGGTTCAATTTATAAAATAAACCAAGTATGGTTTGTTTTATAAAATTATGGATGATATAAATTTTTATATAATAAACCAAGGTTTGGTTTATTTTTCATGGAAATTAAAATGAACCATGGATTGGTTTATTTTATAAAATCAATCATGGATTGATTTACCATGATAAGGAAATTTATTCCATAGGAGAGAAGAGACTTGATTGATTTTTTACCATGAATTAAAATATGATTTTAACCATGATATAAAATCAAACTTGGCATGATGGAATAAGTTATTCCATATTTGAGAGGCTTGATAGTTGAGAGGCCACTATATAAAGGACCCAAGGTAAGGCTTGGGTGATAATAAAAGAGATGAAGGCATAGACTCTCTCCCTCTCTTTCTCTCCTTCTCTTCTCCCCTTTTTGCCGTGCACCAACCAGCCCCAAGAAGGAGCACCAGCCGGCCGCCCCTGCCCTTTCCCTGCCGACCGCCGGAGAAGGAAGCTCCGGCCATCTCTTGGCCGGAAGAAGGTGCTGCCGGAATTAGAGTTTGCCGCAAGGATCTTTTTACCGCAAGCCTCTTCTTTTTCTTCACCGGAATTTTGATTCCGGCCATCCTTTTGTGGTTAGTCTTTCGACTTCTCTCTTGGTTTTTCTCGTCGCGTTCTCAGAGAATCTAGTAGTTCTCGAGAACACGAAACTCGTGGCTTTGCGAAGTCATCCTGAAGATACTCGACGTGGACGCGAATAGAAGCGGAGCTTCCAAGGGACGCTTACGGTTGGATCTCGTCCCTTCCTTCGAGTTACGCGAGGTAATACGTAAATTAGTTTATGTTTCTGCAAAATTTCAAATATATGATCATGTCTACACAAGATAAACTTGCATGCTTAGATGTGTGGTTAAATGATTTAGAGAAATTATTTATGCTAAACCTTCCGCTGCACGTAATTAATTTTGAAATTACGAACCCACATCCATCTCAACATGCACCCGGTCCCAACATCAGGGAGGGCTCCTGATCGTTCTGGTGAACAATCAGGGAGAGGTCAGTAGGTTTCGTGGGATTTCATGATCGGTCAGGCTGAACGATCAAATGTCGCGAGCTTCTCACTATAACCGATCAGGATGCATCTTGATCGGTCAGGGAATGCCCTGATCGGTCCATGGACCGATCAGGACACAACCTGATCGGTCTGGTGACCGATCAGTGAGGTCTGGCTGTGAAAGCTGGGAATCCTAGCAATACTATGGATCGGTCCGGTGACCAATCCACGATCTGTGATCGGTCAAGGTGACCGATCACCAGAAGGTTGCGATTTCTGGCTTCTCATTGTGGACCGATCAGGCTGGAGCCTGATCGGACTGGGCCTATCCTGATTGGTCTGCTGACTGATCAGGGATCACTCTGATCGGTCCAGTGGCCGATCAGTAGCTGACAGCATTAATTCAAAAGCGCTGTCGTACGTCTGATTGCGTTCTGATTTCCTACTGATTTCGTTCTGATTTTCTCTGCTATCACTGATACAAGTTTGATTTCATTTGCTAAACCTCTGATTAAGTGTGCAGATGACAGGGATGGATTCAAACACTCAAGGAGGGTCAATGGGAGTCTTTCCTTTGAGCAGGTTTGTCCGTTTCTTCTTCTCAGGTTACAACGGATGGCGCGGGCTGACAACATCTGGAAGCTGACGAGCTGACCTGGGCTTGGCTGGAGAGTTCAGTGAGTCTAGATGAGGTCAGGAGTAGCTGAGGTTGTTGCAGAGAAGTTGGTGAGCAGCTGGGAGCTGCAAAGGCACCTGTGACCTGGGTTTTGAGCAGAGACTTAAGAGCTGATGGAGAAGACGATGAGAGTGGAACTCTTCTTTGGCTACAACTCTTGAGCTCTAGCGATAACTCTCATTCTGTCATTGTGATTTTGAAGCACACTCTCGAGCATTCTGTTGTTGCTAAGACTTGAGCACTTGGAAGGATCCGTGACAAGGCGATCAGCAGGCAAACAAGGAAGAGCTGAGTGAAGGCTCTTGCCGAGGTTGTGTTGGGTTGTTGTTTGCCCTTGTAAGCGTTTCTCTTCGTCTGCCTAGTGCTCAGTAAGCCTCCCTGTTTCATTGTACTTAAGATCATATCATTGTTGAAACTGCTGTGGAGAGATTTCTCCACCGAGAAGGAGGTTCAGTTGATATCCGGATTTTCCGGGGCTTGATCTGCCGACGATCAAGGGATCGCCCACCTTAAGGGCACGCCAAGGAGTAGGGGCAAGTTATCCCCGAACCTTGTAAATGATCCTTGTTATCGTTTTTAGTTTGCCTTTCATTTCTGCAGTTATACTCTGTTTTGTATTTCTTCCGCTGTGCTACTAACCCTAACTGCAGAGAAATCTTAAAAGTGAAAGCGATTTTTGTGTCTAGCTATATTCACCCCCCCCCTCTCTAGCCATCCAAGGTCCAACACTACGTTGTGCCAAACGAAATCCCTAAACCCAAAACTCATCAAGTTATCAAATCAAATTACCAATGATCCACCCAGATCCAGTCAATTCCAGAAAAATCGATTCATCCATGAACATCAACTAAGAAATCGAATCTCACCCGAATTAGCATTGGCAACACCTCCTTGCTTAGATCCGGCTAGCACAACACCCCCGGTGAAATACTTCATCTCCGGTAGCCCTCCCAATTCCAGATCAGAGAGAGATCTGGTTGATCCTCAATGGTTCACGAAACCTCGAGGAGACTCCAGTCGATTGAGGCGTCAACATGACAATCGCCATGCACCACCCCCTTCTCGGCACTACAGCGGACCACCTCTAGAGAAAGGAGAAGAGAGCGCCCGACGACTGACTCAACCACTCGAAAACCCAACTGCGCTCTGATCTGTTGATCCTGCGTGGCAAAGAAGATGAACTTGGGTTTGAAGAGGGGGGTCGGCGATGCTCACAAAGAAGGCTTGGCTTCGATGGGTAGAGGAAACAAAGAGTAGTTGTCGAGTGTGATCGGGCAAGTGGTGGTGGTGGCGTGGAGGATTTGCTCTGCGGAGGTTTCTTCACTCTCGCGATGAAGGGCATGAGATATCGTGTGCCACGAGGAGGAGTCAGCACAAAAGAAGAAACAAAGAAGATTTTTATTTATTTTAAGGCAACTTTTCAAAAAGGCCCTTCAAATCTAGATAATTCAACTCCACCCTTAAGTTAGTTTTTTTTAGCGTTTAAGCCCTTAATTTTTCGATATTTAACATTCTCCCCTACTAACAAAAAATTTGGTCCCCTAAATTTCTCTAGTATACCTCAACAGGTCTAGTAAACCTCAACAGGTACTAACTTATATACAATATAAATATGGAACAAAAACCAACTATACACATCTCAAATAATCAGATGAGGATAGCGAGCTCTGATCGTATTCTCAAGCTCCCAAGTAGCCTCCTCATCTGAATGGTATTGCCATCCGACTATCCCAAGTCTCGGGTATCCTCTGTCTAATCATACGGCTTAACTCTGCATCATGCGAAGTTCTCTGAGGTCCTAATAACTGAGGTTTCATAATCTCCCTTTGGAAGGTGGTGTCCTGCAAACCCTACTATACAACGCCTCCAAAGTTCATATTACATGCTCGAAATAAATCCTCCAAATGGTGAATGGTGCACTCCATATGTCTGTTTAAAACTCTACACAGAAATGTAGTTTTACACATGACCCATTAGGAACTCTGCAAAGTAATCCAAAAGGGTCAGTCTAGCAAGTCAATAGTAAATATACGAACTTAATTACTCGATCAACGATCCTCCGAATTGAATCATTTACCATTTTACTACTTAGTATTAAATTTTCCAAAGTATATTTATTGGTTTTTGCTATTTTTTTTTATGTCCTACCTTCATTTATCGACATACTAGTGGTCAAGATACAAGATCCTTAATGTCATGTTCACATCGTTCTGCCCACAGGAATGTTTCAAATCTCTATACACTCGATACATATGGGTATCCTCCAGATGGACCGCAAATCGCGAATGATGAGCCTCTTGCAATGAATCCTCTAGGACAGGATGTATCTCTAGTAATTGGAAACTTGAGAAACCTCAAACTATAGATGTCTCAAATAACAGGCTGTCTGGTGACTTGCCTAGCACAATCCCTGGATGTCAACTCCTATAGTATCTTTACGTGCAACAAAACCTTTTCCAGGGAGATTTATCCCACTGCCATTCAATAAATTAACATACCTTCAAGTGTTGGACATTTCATGTAACAAATTAACAAGACGCATACCATTATTTAACACTATGTCTTTTCTTAACCTCTCCAACAACTAGATTAAGGGGGAGTACCAACAAGAGGGGTTTCCCAATATCTTACTGCATTTTCAGTGTCTGCCTGTTTGCAATTTGTCGTTGGCTTCAAACGTCAAGAGGCTTTTCAGATGTCGACTCGCACACCATAGAGCAATATAGGACGATCACCTTTGTTGAGCTGATCAGAGCCACAAAAGGATTCTTATAAATCTAATCGGCAAGGGAAGATTTGTATCTGTATAAGAAGGGAAAATAGATTGGGAAGGCCACGAGGAAATTGCAGTAAAGGTACTCAACCTCTAGAAAAAAAACTTTAAAAAAAACTTCATGTCCGAATGTGAAGCTTTAAGAAATATCAACATCGAAATCTCATCAAGATTTTAACATCATGTTCAAGTATTGACTCCCAAGAGAATGATTTCAAAGCTTTAGTGTTTGAATTGTTACCAAATGGCAGCCTAGAGAACTGGATTCATCTTAAAGTCAACGAGAGCACACTACCAAGGTTTAAGTCTCAACTAAAGACTGAACTATATGTAGATGTGGCTTCTGGCGAGCACCTTCATTGCTACACAACAACATCTTATTTTATACAATTCCATCTTTCCTTCGTCTAATATGACCCTCTTCATGGTTGTGAATGTGTGAATGCTTATGTAAGTTTGATTCTGGCTTAGACCTGGACACATGACGTACAAGAGTCATGAATCCACTATGCAATTTTTACTAATCCACTGGATTACGTCCTTACTGTGCTTCTCTTGTCTCCATTTCCTCTAGACAAAATATCCTAGATTTTACCAATACAAGGCAATATGAACAACTAAGCCTTTTGAAGGGCGCACTTATAATTTAGGATTTATTCAAATATCTATAACTCTCAGGGCACACTTACAAAGAGTTTATGAACTGAAGAGTATAAAGAACTAACCTAACAAGCAGAGAGTGTGCAACCCAAGGTGTCGGTTTCTATGGATATTTGGCATTTATAACCGAAGCATTGTGTATGACTCTGACCTCCAGCCCCATTTAGTATTTCATATCCTCTCCGTTATTTGAAAATAAAATGGAAGCATAAGTCACTAATTACTCTGTATCGGCATGTGCAACACAATACTGGTATCAATCGACGGCTGGAATAATACATTTGGTCATGCCAAAAATCATATCTATAATTTCCACCGAACTACAATTAAATCCCATGGGTGCGAAACAACTAACACCCTGAGATGGACTAGTCTCATGAATGATTTGTATCAACACAAATTAGAAATTCGAAAGTACCCTCTTGGTCAACTAACCAGATAGGATTAATCCACTATCAACATCCCCATGGGTTGGGATATCAATCTCCTATCCTTTAGGATAGTATATAGCTAATTCTACCTCTTCTACATCAACGCAGGTCATATACTACAATAAATCTCAAATAGGCAGTGGACAAAATTGACTCTAATTCCGACTCATCAGTCGGTGCTACATTGAAATCAATACTCTCTACAACTGAGTCAAGTCTGCAACATGTCCATTAGTCGTCTTCATGGTTAATCCTGACCATGATTACAAATATTGCTGACTACAAAGTCATCAAGCTAAATTCAATCCAAAGAATATAAGTAACAGTATGTTATCCAACTAATCTAGCATCTGTCTATACAACCTTAAACAAGGTAATATATACAATAGATAGGATAATCATCAAAGATATACCTTATTTACTTACTCGTCGCTACCAAGTCCCAAAAATACAGCCATGTCAAGAAAATAACTTCGCAAAAATATAAAAATCCGTAAAATACAGATAGACGTCGTAAAACAATTTCGTAAAACCCACAGACACCAAATTACATCAGAAAACTTGGCTCTGATACCAAAAATTGTCACGCCCCCAGAGGCACATGGTTACTCTAAAATCGGGCAGCATCTCCCATGTATGGCGGACAAGTTGGGACAAATAATACATCACTCTCATATAAAAGATGGCTCAACCATCATAACTGGAAATAAAAAGGCACAATCATGCAGTTTATATCAATATGAATGATAAAGATAAAATAACTTAAACATCGCAAAACCTTTAACATCTTTTAGCAGAAATAAAGCTAAAGAAAGTCTGAATACAAAGGAAACTCCAATATGAGCCCAAAAATGAACATACCTTTACTATGACAATATCAGACTAATAAAACATCTAACAGTCCATGAAGTAAATGCGAAAACAATGAAAACACAGAAATAAAGTATTGCGATAGTAAACCAAATACGGAACAAACTCGCCACAGTGGGATTGGCAACTGAATCCTCTCCTGACTTTAAGTAGTGCATCTACCTGCTACCTGAAATAAAAATAGATGGCAAGGGTGGTGAGTCCGGGCGGACTCTGCGGGTATATAAGTAGATAATTGCTTGGCATCATAAAGATATAAGAAGCAACAGATAACAATGATGTACAGTCTCTAGGAAATAGAAGACATCAAAGCATGTATAAAACAACGTGAAAACATACAAGATAACATAGTATCAACAAACATGCATGTCAACCAAATGCAGCAACTATAGCTCATATAAATACAATGAACACAAGAAATGCATAAATGCAATAGATGCAAATGATGCAATGACATGTGTCACCCCTGACGCTAGTCAAGTCGCCAACACATCACATCTGTGTGGCCGAGTGGGTAGGATTGTGATAACTGTACGCACTCCAACGAATACCACTAATAGATGTGGGTGAGTGGACAGGATGCTCGGGAGCTAACTACTCTAAAACCCCGAGATAAATGGGGAGCCACCAACAACTCTGATATCCCTCGGAAACAACAGTGAGGGTGTCAATTGTTTGCCTACAACTCTAACATCCACTGTATTTGAGTGGTCGAGTGTGGCGTAACAGGACGGTTGCTCCCACTCTAGCAACTACCTTAACAAGTGGGTGAGTGGCAAAGTAACTAGATGACTGACGACGGCTTTGTTATATGTGTATACTGAAAGACATGATTTCTTTATATGAATATCTTCATTTTGAAAAGAAAATCACAACTACACTAGGTGCCTGTTTATATTAGTACATGCATGAAGTCCAATTACTTTGCATTGTAGATAACATGGTGTGTGGTGTCACATAGAAGATCATGTTATCAGTTCCTTGCTTAGTATAAATAGAGGCCCACAATCGAGATGGAATTGGACAACCTATCGGGATGGTTGTAGTGTAATTAGGTGTGGTTGGTCTTGACCATAGAATTACACTAGTGTGCTTTGAGTATATTGAGCAGTACCAAAACCCAAGGTTATCCAATTTGTACTGACTCGATAATTGGATAGGACCTCAGTTTTTATTATGGAGTACGATCCCTTAATCCCGATATAATAACGGGCATATATTATTATTTATTATTTCTTTGATTTGCCAATAGGCAAGATCTATTCTGTTAGATCGATAGACCCCGGTAAGTTGGGAGATAATATTAATAATATGATGTGCCGTTGATTATTGACAGAATCAGTGTCCTGGTGAGTCGGGTTGATGATGCCCCCTTGATGAGCTCGAAAGGTTGATCATACTAAACCCTGCAGGTGGATTTGATCCGGCATGATGATAAGGTCAAGTGGTACTAGTCAAGGATCTAGAGGTTAAATAATTTGAATTGTCGGTAATTTAAATTAATTAACGGGCATTCGAGATTTTAAACACGGGGGATGGACGACTCGTAATTAGTGGAGCCCATATGTAAATATGGGGTTGGTGAGGTAATTCAATGAGGGTCCTTTAGTGGAATGGATCCTCATTTATGGATTGGGTTTAGATCCATTAGCAGGTCAAGATCCAACTCCTCCTCATAGTCCCTATCGTAACCCTATATATACCCCATAGTGACATGAAACCAATTGATCTGATGGAACACTAAAAAAACACTAAATTTCTCTTTCCCTCTTCTCCTCTCTCCCTCACGGTGGGCGGCGGCGAGTTTTGCATGGAGAATAAAATTCTCCACGCAAACCTTTGGCTCACGGTGGCCAATTGGAGTGGAGCCATGCAAGCTTGGGTTCATGGCTCACGGTGGCCAATTGGAAAGGAGCTCGCCAATATTGGCTCACAGTGGCCAATTGATGAGGAGAAGTTGTTGGCAATATTGGCTCACGGTGGTCAATTGAAGAGCAGAAGCTGCTCGGCAATTTTGGCTCTCAGCGGCAAGAAGGTTGTTCACACCTTCTTCACCAAGGCTCCAAGGCGCCATCTGAAAATTAATCAGATGATTAATCCAATTACGTGGGCAATTCAAGCGGTGAATGCACTTCTTCTCTAAGGTGATAAGTCTTCTTCTCAAAGGAGAGAAGTCGGTGGATGCACCTTTTCTCTAAGGTGAGAAGTTCTCTTCTCTAAGGTGAGAAGACGGCGCACACGCCTCTTCTCTAAGGTGAGAAGCTCTCTTCTCTAAGGTGAGAAGACGGCGCACACGCCTCTTCTCTAAGGTGAGAAGCTCTCTTCTCTAAGGTGAGAAGTTGGTGCACGCCACCTCTTCTCTAAGGCGATAAGTTTTCTTCTCTGAGGGAAGTTGGTGATCTTGCTCACAAGTTCGGGCGCCGGTAACGGAGGAGAGGAGTATTAGGGTTTGTGTTCGGGTTATCTTTTTCCTAGGAGCGGGCGGTGGCATCCCTTTGGTTGGGGATTGGTTGGCGCAAGGAGAAGGGATCGACTTGGTGACCACGGGTCTTGATAGATCATCGTCCACACGACGTCCAAGAGGAGAGGGTCATACGGTAGAAGATCGTAAGGTAATGGAAGGTATATTCTTCCTTGGCTCCTTTCGTTCTTACTTGTGTGTCATGTTCATTTACCTCGTCATTTTATGTGTGTTAGTTTATTAATTTGATTTCGTATCATAGCCATTAATTCACTAACTGGACCCCGACCATAAAGACAAAAGCCGGCGATCCACTCGTCGCCTTTTCCGAGGTCGAACGGTTGAGCAAATCACAAGGCCGATTTTGGTAATTGGCCGAGTTGTGATTTGATCGTTCGATACGGCACGAGATGGTCGTAGGGAGATGGGTCTCCATTCGGATTAATTTTTAATCTGTAGACATGGAGAGGTCTCTCGGATCGACCGAGTATTCGCTTAGGAAACCCCCAAGCCATACCCAACAGGCTTAACCATATGGAAGCCCAACAGTCGTCAGTATGCAACGGTGCAGGTATGGTGCATGATACCAATAAACACAAACAACCGAATAACAATGATGCAACAACAAAAGCAACAAACCAAAAACCAACCAAAAATCAACGAATATGCAACTAAACTATTAGGTAGAGTGTCTCTAATACCAACCATCCTAGTGGAGTTTAATGAATATCTAAGTACTCGTGTACGAGTGGTACTTTACAGAATGGAAAATCAACGAGAGACTGTACGGATACGAATTTTCGATTAAACTCGAAGGTCAAACAAGGAAAGTATCAACGACGATATTAAAATAACCAACAGCAAAGATTAAGGCCAAGCAGACCTATTCAGACATAATAAGTCATGCATTTAAGATAAACAAACTACAAGAATATAAAGGAGAAGTACCTGCCCTAAATATAGCACGTGTCCAAGTAAACCTCACAAGCAACCGTACGAGTCCGAATCAAAATCCTGTATCAATGACAAAGTTTAACTATTTATACAATTAATAAACTAGTAAAAAATATACTACACTTAGTTAGGATGAAACCTAACCTACTAAATTATCCCATAAACAACGATTGATTCCTTCTTAACATAATTATAACAATTAGGTTTTGGGTTAATTTCCCAACTAACTCAAAGGATGACTCTAAAGACCACCTAGAATAAATCCCTCAAAATAAATCCAACACCTAATCTAACTCCCAGCAAGATCATAACAAAACCAAGATCAACATCTGTCCATGGGCATTCTCGAATCATATAAGTTAGTTAGGACTCAAAATCTAGCAAGTTTGCAACCCAATCTATCTATGATCAACACTACTGTTTCATATTGACCCACAAAAGAGAACCACAACTCCACAGCTACATTAACTTGATAATGGTTCCATTACTATTATCAATCAGACATAATCATTAGTAGACTGATAGGCTTTATCTACCAGCTGTAAGAAGTAATCTGTTAATACTAGGGAAAACAAATAAAAAATAAATAGGAACGAGACTATACCTCTCAAGAAGATCCCTTAATCGACATTATCAAAGAAGGAATCTCTTAATACTAGGGAAAACAAATAAAAAATAAATAGGAATGAGAGTATACCTCTCAAGAAGATCCCTTAATTCGACATTATCAGAGAAGTATTCGAACAAGTCATTACATTGAAGTTTTCTTGTTATACTCCATCCTCTCCATGAATCTGAACATTGGTCACCTATCCAATTCCCAAGATTTTGGAATGGGTGTTTCCATTTCCTCGACAACAGTTCTCACTTTCAACAGCAGCCTCACGGCAACTACTACGTTGTGCCAAACGAAATCCCTAAACCCAAAACTCATCAAGTTATCAAATCAAATTACCAACCATCCACCCAGATCCAATCAATTCTAGAAATCGATTCTTCCATGAACATCAACTAAGAAATCGAATCTCACCTGAATTAGCATCGGCAACACCTCCTTGCTTAGATCCGGCTAGCACAGCACCCTTGGTGAAATACTTCATCTCCGCTAGCCCTCCCAATTCCAGATCAGAAAGAGATCTGGGCGCACCTCGATGGTTCACGAAACCTCGAGGAGACTCCAGTCGATTGAGGCGTCAACATGACAATCTCCATGCACCACCCCCTTCTCGGCACTACAGCAGACCACCTCCAAAGAAAGGAGAAGAGAGCGCCCGACAACTGACTCAGCTACTCAAAAACCCAACCGCGCTTTGATCTGTTGATCCTGCATTGCATAGAAGATGAGCTCAAGTTTGAAGAGGGGGGTCAGCGACACTCACAAGGAAGGCTTGGCTTCGATGGGAGGAGGAAACAAAGAGTAGCTGTCGAGTGCGATTGGGCAAGCGGTGGTGGCGGCGTGGAGGAGTTGCTCTGCGGAGGTTTCTTCACTCTCGCGATGAAGGGCATGAGGAATCGTGTGCCACGAGGAGGAGTCGGCACAAAAGAAGAAACAAAAGAAGATTTTATTAGTTTTAAGGCAACTTTTCAAAAAGGCCCTTCAAATCTAGATAATTCAACTCCGCCCTTAAGTTAGTTTTTTTATTTTTTTTAGCGTTTAAGCCCTTAATTTTTCGATATTTAACATCCATGGAAGTCGCAGTACTTCTTTGGTGGTTCGGGTTTCGCGGTGTCCACTGTCTCCACCAACCTCTTCTTACCGACCCAATGATCCTTCCCTGAGCGAGGATCTTTTGCCCGGGCTGATGCGGGTGGTTCTCTTCTCTCGGATTGTACCGAGATATGAATAGGGACACTCGTTGGATCTTTGCGGCGGGCGTATTGCACCTCTTCGACATTAATGTGCTTAACAAAGCACCCTAATAAGTCGTTGAAGTTGGTTGTGGCTTCTTCACCAGTGATCGAAAGAAATCACCTTCGAAGAGTTCTTGCATGAAGGTGCTGATGAGGATCTCCGAAGTAGCGGTTGGCACATCTTGAGCCACCCGATTGAACCGCTGAATATAGTCCTTAAGCGGTTCTTTGACCTTCTGCTTGAGGGCGAACATGTTCAAAGTCATTTTCTGATATCGCCAGCTGCTGGCGAAGTGGTGTAAGAAGATAGTTCTAAACTCCAGGAAAGAGTTTATCGGACCTTGGGGTAGCCTTTGAAACCATTTCTGAGCAGCCCCTGACAAGGTGTTCAGGAACACCCGACACTTCACACCATCTGTGTATTGGTGTAGGAGAGTCGCATTCTCGAACTTGTAGATGTGATCCTCTAGATCCGTCTTCCCATCGTAGTTAGCAATTCCTGGGCACAAAATTGCTTGGGCATAAGATCCACTACGATTTCTGGAGAAAAAGGGATAGACGGAGACTTCGTGAGGGCCTTGGAGGTCTAGACCTTCCCCGGTCCTTCCTCCTACCTTAGAGCGCTGGAGGCGACGGAGTGTGCCCTCTCCAGGTCTCCCAAGGAATCTCGCAGGGGCACGGGAGTTGTCATTGCCGATCCCACCGATGGCGAGACGAATCTTCGGTTTCGGTGGTGCGAGGCAGACATTCTTGGGATTTCGCCTTGCACCGAAGTCGCTCGTCGTGAGGCGACTTGCTCGATCTGGTATTGTTCTAGCGCTCCTTTGATGGTGTTGGCAACTAGACAATCCAACTCCTCCCTCATTAGGATGATGGGTTGTCCCTCTAGATCTGCCATCATGGTGCTCCTTCTGGTGCTTTGATTGTTTCCCACAGACGGCGTCAAACTTGTTCCGGAAGGGAATGACGCGGATGACGAGTCACCAAAGCGCAGCCCATGAAGACAGTGACGGGGAGAAGATGCTCACGCCCTGCAAGATTAACACGAGCGTTAATGGGAACATACCAGAAGGTTTTTCGGCGGAGCTCACTCCGACGCTCATGTCAGAAGTCTTATCTCTTTTGGGAGGACAACGAGGGATCAGAATTTTGCTGAAGTTCGGAAGGCTTCCCTCTTTACCTGGATGTCGAAGCACCTTATATACCTGAGGTTTCGGTCATACGTGTTCCCACGTTCTTCTCCATATTCCCTAATCATCGATTACTTGATATCTTTTGGTAACGGCCGCTGCGATTATTAAGACCTTAATTGTCGCGTGCTGCGGGCAATAATTATCCGATGACTTTCCTGTTTTGGAAAGAGGAACGACTACATGAAGTCGGACTTTTTAACTCCTATATTGATCTTTGGACTCCACTCTCCTGAGCCAGTCTCGGGGTCTAATCTCCCCAGCTGACCTCAAGGCCTTCATTTGTTTTACTAAGATGATCTTGGGAGCCTGAAGCCAAGCCTAATCTCGGGCGTCTGTCCTCCCGAGATAGTCTCGGGAGTCCGATTGCCGGTCTGACCTCAGGACTCTGATCCATTCTCCCGAGGTGATCTCGGTCCGACCTCGGAGCTCAGGTTCAGTGGACCCTGCCACGTAGCTTCCCCACGCCACATGTCCATCCCGGGATGCTCATCCCTATCAAGAGTGAACCTTGGTTTCTCTTTTGCATGCTCTTAGGGAAGCTTGTTTGTCATGATTTCCTTTAATCACTCTCTCTTCCTTTATTTTTGGGTTCTATGTTAGCTTGAATCAATGTCATTCTCACGACTTTATCGTGTTATTTGGAGATAATTTCTTCTTAACTACTAACATCTGAAAAAGTTAGATTTTAAGAAAATTAATTAGTTAAAATTTTGTCTGGTGTTTATATCATCCTGTTTGTGTCAACAGGCTATTCCTCCAAGAACTCGCATGGCTCTAGGGCGTGCAACTTAGATTATTGTGCTCTGTCAAGTTAAGAGATTGGTGGTAGTGGGTACTGTAATATTTTAAATTCCCCTATTAACAATATTGCAGTAAAGTGTTAGTATAATGGAATAATTTAGTCAAGATTTACTGGTGCAGGTTGCTGATGGTGAGGTCCCAATTGTTGCATCTCATGGGTGAGCTTCTAAACTATACAAAAAAATTTATAGTCCTTGCTGAATTATTCCCAGCTAATAGCTACTAAAATTCTATAATTAGGACAGAGATTGAGAAATATAAAACTCGTCAACCTATGACAAGAGTGGTGATTTTGAAGGCACTTTGTGACATACGTGTTGAGATGCCTCTTAATTGAATGATTTTATTCTCTCACTAAATTTAAATGTTTGATTTTTGTCTATTGTCCAACTTTTTCACGTTTTGATTGGTGTTATTTCTTATTATTGAACCTTGAAATGGTATTATACGACTAATGTCTTTTATTTAATAAGTGGCTTAGTTCCATGTTTAAGTGATCATTGTAGATAAGAGATAATTTATGTTCTTCAAAGGTTGTTTCTTAGTGTCATTTCTTTTTTTGAATGACTTTAGAAATAATATAATTTCTTTGTTTCAACTTATGGTGGGGTTTCTCCAATAATTTCTTGTGGGTATTCTAGACAAGATTGACTGGCTATACGATTGGTAATTTCTAAATATCTTCATTTCTTCTATTCTCTCTATTTTCTTTCTAAGTGATAAGACCATACTCTAAAAATTTCATTTTCTCCCTCTTTTTTGTTTGTATATGCATTTATAGTTTACTATTCTAAAGGACAACCACAGTATTAAATAACAATTTATTTTTTGGAGGCATTATCTTATTATATCAGGCTTAAGCTATTTTTTTTTTTGCTTTTTGGAGGTAAACTAGTTGAGTATGCCAAGATTTTACTATATGTTTTATACAACATTGTATTGTATGCTAATTTTGCTTAAGAACATATGAATACATAATTTGTGTTGATTCAAAAATCATTACAAAGATTTCACAAGGCGTCAATAGACAAAGCATATGAGTTTCAAAATTCAATACTTAAGTTCTAGTACTTAGTGTTTTCTTTCTATCGAACTAAATCAAGATATCAATACTTAAGTTCTAAAACTTAGTATATATATCCTCAACTTCTAGCTCATCATACTTAAGTTTACTTTTTTTTTATCTGAATCATGTTTCTAATTTTGTATTTATGTGTTTTACTCTCTAACTATTATTATTGTTGTTGTTGTTATTATTTTCTCTTGAACTACCTACCCATATTTTATTATTATATTTAATATATTAAATTATACTTTTATATTCATTTTAATTTTATTATTATATTTATATTTATATTATATTTATTATATTATATTATATTATCTGTATTTTATTTTTATTCTTATATTATATTATATATTTAATTTTATTATAACATATTATCTTTAATTTATTATATTTATATTTAAATTATTGTTATAATACTACATTATCTTATATTTATATTTATTATATTATATTATATTATCTTGATTTTATTTTTATAGTGTTCATGTGGACTTTGTTATGTATAAATAAATTTTTAAACTTTAGATATTATAATTATGATTAACTATATGATTTTATTTAGTCAATCAGAGGACTTAGCCTTAGTGTAGAAATTATTAACCACTGTAAATGAGTTCAATTCTCAGTAGCTAGGAGGGTAACTAGTCGTTTCAGCTACCGTACAATGAGTTCCTCATACCAATGCCTCAAGGTAGCAAGTCCACCTACATGAAACTCCATTCATTATTGTCCGTTATCTTTCTCCTCCTCTGGTTAGGATTCTCCGGATTCCCATGATTCTTTGATTTGTTATTTTGAAGTGAAAATGGAAGGTTTTAGATTCTTGGTCCGCAAAGATAAAAGAACTGAGCAATTAGCTTGTTAGTCTCAACTATTGCTCCAAAATGTTTTTTTTGCTTTACAATCATATTTGCCTTTGTTTGTTGCAATGTGTATAATCTGCTTAATTCATGGATTATGGTTATGTAGAGTGTAGATGTATATGTTTTGAAATCTAGATTGGAAACTGTCATAGAGTAAAACATGTTTCAAATCCCAGCATGCCTTTGATATATAGGAGTTATATACCAAAAATTAGTGCTTCATTTTATTGCAATTTTTTATTCTATCATCAAGGCAAGAAGGTTCTAAGTTTGTGTGCCTATAGTTGTTGCTTCCAAGTTTAATATGCAATGAACTGCCATCTATAAATAACATTATCAGAAATGTTTGTCATAGATGATACATTGTCATGTATTCCTGTACCATAGAATTTTATAGGCTCTCTTTGAAGTTGCTTTTAAGATACCTTGAAAGATACTTGAACTTCCATGGTTATTAAACATTTGAATCACTATCACTTGATGGTTTTTAGTTATATTCTTTGTCTTTTTCTTAGCAGTGCTACAATTTGCAGTTCGATTTTTTTCCGAACAAACCGAAAGGCATAATTTTGAAGTGTTGATAAAGACGTAGATCTTTAATGAGCATCTAAGGGATGTTATACTATTGCAGTCCGGTAATATACTTCCATTTTTCTTATTATTACTATTTTTTATTTTGGACTCATCAATCAAGTGCATTTTGGATGAAACAATCAAGTGTATTTTGGATAGTCTTCTTAGGTCAATTTTTTCTTCAATCATGTTTTTTCATGCTTTAATTCTCTGATTGTACTATGTAATGTTTTTTCAAAATGTATTAGAAATATTTCTTTAATGTTTTTTTTCAAAATATTTCTTCATTAATCAGAGGTGAATTCTGCCCTTTTTGTGGGATCGATGGCGAAGATAGAGTGGGGGTGAATATCGACTGACATTCATTTTAGAATTTTATCTTCTTATCGTTCGTTTGTCAACTGAATATCAGAGTCATTAGTAGCACAGCAGAATAATAAAAATAAAAAAATGATAAAATAGTAGACACGCGAGATTTATTTACTTGGTTCCCAACCCTCAAGGTCAGTACGTCCAAGGCATATGTACTTGGTGTGAGTCCACTAATGGTCTCCTTTCCAGAATTTTCGGAGGCTGAGAAAACCCATTTTACAGTTCAAGAGATACAAGCAAAAGTAAATGAAAATTAAGTACAGCTTGTAATAATAAAAGCAAACCAAAGAAAGAAAATTTCAGCCAATCGAAAGTCCGAAGCGTAGCGCACTTCTTCCTGGAACCTCCTTGGTTGTAAAGCTTCGTTATAGCACTTTTCTTTCACAGTCGGAGAGTAATAGGATGATGAAAGTGATAATCTGAAACCACAGCTTGAATCCCTTTATATATGAGTCACTCGGGCGCCCAAGTGTCTATAGGGGCACCCTCCATGTGATTCAATATGATCCAATTGACGAACAAGGCGCGCAGGGATAAGAGCAGTGTTGAGGGCGCCCTCAACCTTGAGGGAGCCCCCCATGTCCTTGAGGGCGCAGTCAAGGGTCATGGGGGCGCCCGGGTGCTTTAGGGGCGCCCGGGAGTCCCTGACCCAGGGTTTGTTCTTTTGCGTTTATTCTCTCATCTTGCCTACAGTTCCAGGTTTCTGCAAGACAAACAAACACAAGACAAACAAATAATCCTGAGCCTTAGTTCTATAAGTCTACCTGACCTACTAGGCTTTGCTTGGAGTCAGTTCTCCAAGACTTTACTACCTAAGGTCAACTCCTTAGGGTTTCCCAATGCCTATCCTCACTCACTAGGACATTACCTTGCTTGACTTCACACATCAGGACTTTTACCCAGCTTCACTCACCAGAATTACATGCCCGATCCTCGAACAGGATTTCGTGCCCAATTCCTCGAACCAGGACTTCGGTGTTCAATCCTCGGCCAGGTCTTCATGCCTAATTCCTTAAACCAGGACTTCGATGTCCAACCCTCAGTCTGGTCTTTGTGCCCAATTCTCCGAATTAGAACTTCGTGCCCAGCTTCACTCACTAGGTCTTCGGTGCCTTGACAAGGACTTATTTGCTAGTCATCTAATCCTGACTAGATTTTTTTATCAAATATCAGATCCTGTTTGACTTAGTCCTTGGTTTAACTGACCAGATCTTAGGTTCAGTTATTCTGCCAAACATCAAGTCTTGTTTGGCTTAACCCTTGGTCAAACTGACCATCCCTAGGTGCTACGCTAATCACTCTACCAAACATCAGGTCCTGTTTGGCGAATCCTTTGTCAAGCCTACCAACCTTGGGTGTTTTGTTAATCACTCTGCTAAACATCAAATTTTTGTTTGGCTAACCCATTGGTCAAACTGATCAAACCTGGGTTTTATCCTACTAAACATTAAGTCATGTTTGGCTTAACTCTTGATCTGACTGACCAGACCTTGGTATATTATCAAACATCAAAACACTAAGGTTGACTATTCTTCTCTGATGCTTTTTGCACCAACAATCTTCTCCTTTTTAATGTTTGACAATAATCTTAAGTTAGGCTTAAGTCTGAAGGTTTTAGGTCAATTTTGGGAGGAAAAAAAATAATTTAAGGTACTCTCTCCCCCTTTGACACACATAAAAAAATAAGCCAAAAAATATTAAGTACAAGATTTGCACCAATAATGTGATTTTTGAAAATACTTAGAGTTTTTAATAAAAGGTGTGATTTTCAAAAACCTTTTTATGAAAAGAAAAAACTAAGTACTCTTTTGTTTTGAAAATATTTTAAGGTAAGCTTGTTAGATCGTGGCGCCTTGCTAGAGGGGGGTGAATAGCGTCTTTCGATTTTTCTACCTACAACGTTAGCAAGCGCAAGCGGAAATCTAATAAAACAAATGAAAACAACGCTAACGCAACCTGATTTACATGGTTCGGAGATGATTCTCCTACTCCACGGCAGCCCGTAAGGTGGGTGATTCCTAATCCGTCGGTAGATGATTCCCCAGAGCACCTCCGGCTAGATCCCGTAGCTCCTTATGGGTGGAGAAACCTCTCCACAACCTCTGGACACTATCTGAGCAAAGAAGGCTACTAACAAGCTTTGACCAAGAAAGTTTCGCCAAAGAGAAAAGTCTGAAACGAGCTCCTTTAAATAGAGCTTGAGTCTGAAATGGCCGCTACCAGTCGACTGCCCCTGGGGCAGTCGACTGGTCCCACTCAGATTCAACCGTTGCGCCCAACATTCGAATCACCAGCCATCCCTAAGCCTAGTGTTACCCTTCCCGATACATTTCTCTCCGCACTCGAACCCTCCCGGCTTAGTTCCCGAGTACAAACACTCACACTCGGACCCTCACGACCTGGTTGACTCTTCAATCAGCAGTCTCGATCTGTTGCCTTCACGCCCTCTTCATCTTCGGCTCCCGTCCCTCGGATGCGCACGCAAGCCCTCGGCTTGCCTCCATGCCACCCTTCACGCATGCCTCGAAGTCCGCATCCCTTAGCTCATCATCTCTGCTCCAGCAGCCTCGATCTGTCGCCTTCAAGCCCTCTTCGACTTTGTCCTCGTCCCTCAAATACGCACACAAGCCCGCGGCTTGCCTCCATGCTATCCTTCACGTACGCCTCGAAGTCGCTTCCCTAGGCTCATCGTCCCTGCTTTGTCCATGGTCCCTCGGATGCACACGCAAGCCAACAGCTTGCCTCCATGCCACCCTTCACCTGAAGACATCCAACCAAGTCTATGTGTACCTGCAAACCTGTACACTCACATACACATTAGTCCAACAACACACCTAACTTACTCATATTGACACACACATCAAAACCCATGATCCTCCAGATCATACTTGGGTCGATTACCCCAACAATCTCCCCCTTTTTGATGTATGACAATATGTTTAAGTTAGGTAAACAAAAACAACAATAGCAATTGAAAATTAAAAGCATAGCAAACAAGAGGCAACCTCCCCCCTTAACCTATGCCCTCTACATAATTTTCAATTCTCACAACACCAAGTTAAGTTCTACCCAACTTAACACCACAAATTCTCTCACGTCAAACTAAACCTAACTTAACAACACAAGTTCTCCCCCTTTGACACCATCAAAAAGATTGCCCCAAGCAATCCTAACCCTAGTGCCAAAAAGAACCCAAATTACCTCTGAAAAACCCTTCAGAAGTCAAACACAACCATACCAGTCGACTGCCAATCCACCAGTCGACTGGCCTATGTAGTTCGCAAACTACCAGAAACATCAGTCAACTGCCCCCAGGGCAGTCGACTGATACAGTCCAATTCTGAATTTTAGCTCAAATTCAGAAACGCGTAGAAAATTCTACAAAATCCAAAAAATGTAAAATTTTACAAGCACATTTGTTAGGATATAATCTACCCTAGAAAATATATTTTCATAAAAGACATCAAATGTGCTTGACTTTTGGTACAAACTCTAACCTCCTCAAAAATGTTTCAATAAGTATCAACTCTCAAGGCTTCTTGTGATTTTATATGTTTGCCAAGCCTATCCTAGACCCTTTCAAACTTAGAATTGTTTCCGAATCTCCTTTTTCCTTATAGATTTTCAATATGATAAGATCTCCCCCCCCTTTTATCTCTTAGCCCTAGACATTCATGCATTTATCAAATTTTCTTACATTTCATGATATCAATAAAGCATTACTCCAATTATCAACTTACGAATTGAAATAAAAGCCACATAAAGCATAAAATCAAGGTTTTATACATACTACAAAATAAATCATAAAGAAAGTCATAAGGGTCGTAGCCCCAAAGCAGTCAAGTGTTACAATGCCAAAAGAAAGTGTTTAGAGATAAAATATACAACCAAGAAAAACACTCTCAACACTAAAAAACATCAAATCAACCAAAACTACTCATCATCGCCTGGAGGAGGAGGAGGAGGGGGCCTGATACGCCAGATGCCACTGCTGCATCATCTCGTACATCTCTTGCTGCTGCATCTGCATATCCATCTGGCGTTGCTGGAATGTATGAAAACCCTCCCTCAGCTAGTGTACCTCGGACTGGAGTTGGGAGAATTGCTCCCGTGTAACTCCTCCAGCGGGCTCCTCACCATCATCTGAGCTCGAAGAATCAGGATGACGACGCCAGATGATCTCCCCTCATGCTTCTCGATCCCCGCTAAAGAGAGATGTCGAGATCCTATTTAGTCATAGTCCTTAGATAACTCATGAATTTGACCCTTGTTGACTCTGACCCCTCAGACCTAAAGAATTCGATCAAAATATGACCGAATGGCATGTATAACTTCCTATTGACATCGTGGGAGAAATAAGTAATGGATGCAAAAACTTGGCGAGCTATGTCAATGTCCAGCCTCCTCTCTAGGGCATACATCATCACCAACTGGGGAAGTCGAATCCTCGACCGCCCCTTGGTGACAATAGGAAGAATGCAATCTAGGACAACCTTGTACAACACATTACTCATTGGACTCATGTTCTTAGCTTCAAAAATACGGTCTCTAGGACATCGAGGTCTACCAAAATAAAGCCGGTGGATCTGATCTATGGTGATACCAGGTAAAATTAGAGGCTCATCAACTTTGGGGAAACACATAAACTGACTATTTGACACTCGACACCCTAAAAATGCTCTCAACACGTCGGGTGTGACTGGAATACCAACCCCTTGCACCATCGACTCGTATACATCATTCTGGGCACCAACAGATATAAGGTTCGCATAGAACTCCTTACATAGGTCAAAATTAATGGAGTGTTGGCAATAAACTAGTTGTTCCAGCCCAAAATACGCAATGATTTCAATGATGGGAGGAATCTCCTGGAAATAGGATCGGTTGAGATAGCGGCAATTCATTAAGATGAAGACCGCACTCTCAAACACTTTCCGACACTCATCGGACCTAAATCGAGGTCTCTCCAGGTTTCCCTGACCTTGGTGAGATGATCCCTCACCCTTTTGCCTTTTATGTGCAACCCTAAACATGTGACATACCAATGCATGTACCCCCAACATCCCACAACAAGAGAAAAACAAGGAAAACCAAGCAAAATAGGCCAAATTAGTTCCAAACCATGATTTAAATGGTAAAAATCAAACTACAAATAATTACCGTTTCTCCCTTCGTTGCATGATGAGACTTGATGAAGATCAACTTGAAAGAAGAAGTTTTACAAATCCTAGATGTAGATCGGAGGTGAGAGGAGGTTAGAGAAGTGTTTTAGAGCTTGGGAGGACCTTAGAACATGAGAGGAGGTCGGGGAGGAGATGATCTCGCAGGGGGTGGCACGCAAAACCCTAGGTTTCGGCCACCCCCGCGCGGCTATTCTTATTTAAACCCTCGCATACCAGTCGACTGCCCCTGGGATAGTCGACTGGGAAATTGAACAGAAAATTCAGTCGATTGCTGATAAGTACCATTTTGTTGATTATTTTAATTACTAAAATCCATGTTTGACCCATGTTTTACTTGCTTAATTGTGATTTTACCCTAGGTTTTAGAACTTACCTTTATTTTGGACTTAATTGCAAATTTACACATATTTGGATTATTTGACCACTAAATTTTTGATCTATTTTTGTAGGCATGAAAGGTTCATGGACCTAGGGCATACTGGGTCAAACTTGAGTCGGAAGAGGACCCAGATCGAGTTATCAAGTTTCGGATTAATCTGGGTCGTCCGATTCAAAAGCGGCTAGATCTGAGCCATCCGGGGCCATCTGAAGCAATCCAAGCTAGGGTTAGGGTTGATCAAGCACTCTGATCAAGATTTGAAGGTTTCATCCCAATCAGAGCTCAATCAACCGTTGGATCAAGCTCGGAGGGTTCTAGATCGTCCATTCAAAGATTAGGGTGATCTGGACCATCTGTTGCACATCTGGAGGATCCGAGCTACCACGAGCCAGATCCTGACCCCTGATCATTATCATCACAATTTGGATTAAATCAGAGTAAGATCAGCCATTGGATTTCCTCAAATCAATCTGAGTCGTCCAATGCTAATTACTTAAGGAAAATTCTGCGCAGCTCTTCCCTTATCGCGTCTTCGCCGCAACAGTAGCTTCCGTCGTTTTTCTTCGTGTTCTTCAAGCTTTTCATCCAATCGAAGGCGTGATCACTCAATCCTTCACTAGAGCAAGGGTTAGGTCAGTGGAGAGAGTTCTCTGTGAGGTTTTCAGATTGGATTTTGCTCAATAACAGGGTTGCATGAGGTTTCAGCAGTGTTGTTATCCGATTTCAACAAGCTCAGCTGTGCACCATCGCCATTTCATCCAAGCTATCCAGAGGGGTTCCCTGGAAGGCTTGGACCATTCCCAAATCCCAATCGCAATCCACCACAGCGAGGTTGAAGAAGTTGGAAGCAGTTTTCAGCTTGAGCAGGGTCTGAATTGATTCGGTAGTAGAGACGGTTCTTCCACTGATTTGCTGAGCTTGAGGGTCCGAGGTTCTCCCTTGTGTGACGAACAAGGAGCTCTTGAGCTGGGGAAGGGTTGAGGAGTAGATTTATTTAGTGAATTTTCTGTTTTTGCAGTAGTTTTATTTCCGTCGCAACTCTGTTATGAATTTTCAGTTTTAGCAGCTGTTCGAGTTTGTTTCCTGAATCGTTTAGCTTAATTAGGTTTTGAATCTTCAAGTTAAATAGTTTAGTGAACTTGTTAGTGATCAATCGACTTTAATTTCAGTATATTTCTCTGTTAATTGTTGCGTGCCAATTACATTGTTGCGTGCCAAATTCAATTTCTGCCTTTCAGTAATGCAGCCCCTATTTCTGATAGTTGCTTAGTCTTTGTCAAGTAATCAGTAGTTTTTTTAAAGTTTTTCTGAACTTAGATTAGTGACTTAAATTTAGTTTGGATTTGTTAGTTCAGTAGTTAATCCATAGCTGAAATTTCTGCAATCAATCCCTTAATTTCTGCACTATCCATTTCTGCATTTCCTATTTCTGCAATTGGGTCGATTTAGCACTTCGGGTTGGGTTTAAATTGTTGTTTCACATTCAAGTAGTCTTTGAACTCTGCATATAACCGATTGCTTCAAGATTATTAGCTTTACATCAGTTTCTAGGTTGCATTAATATCATCTTAGGCACATCAGTTTTCTTTGTTGCTTGCCAAGTTGCTGAAATCTGCCCTGTTCTGCATTCTTGTCTCCATTCGATTCTGATTAGTATTACATAATCAGCTTGTTTCTCAAGTTGAATTGATCGATATCAAGTCGGAATTGTCAGCTATTAGTTCTGCATTTAGTCTGAACTTCCGGTACATAAGTTACTTCTTCCCTTTGTATCAAGTTGGTATCAACTTCTTCACTTAGTATCAAGAGAGGAATTGGTATCAATTGGTACCAAGTTAGATGCAGTTTTTAGTGAGTTTTTGTGTCTGAAATTAGTTAGGTTTGCATTCATCCAATTCTGAATTTTGTTTGCATTGGTTAGCTCCCAAAAACTTGTAGCTAGTTTAAGTTTGTTGCTTACTTAATTTCTGAATTTCGCATGCTAGTATTGGTGTTAATGGTTGTTGTTTCTGAATTGCCATCACTGCTCTATTCCTTAGCTTAGCATTTATTTTGTAATTTGAATTTAAATTTGCTTTTCCAATCTTAGTTAAGTTCTTTAGGTTGATTCGGTTTCCATCATTTGCTATTGCTTGTTTAGCTCGTTAGTTTAGTTCTCTTCATTTTTCTTTGTGTTTTTATTTCAAATTGCAACCAAAACCCAAATCATATTCGAAACCCCAAAAATATTGGCGACACATAAACACGAGCTCGAATCACACAACGTCAACTAGCCCCGAGAAAAAAAAAATACGACCTGTGGCCCCTTTACTACGTTTTCACATTTTGATTGCAAAAAGGGTTTCCAGCATTTTTATTCATATTCTAAATTTGGAGGACCCACATTCGTGACAATCTATTTTGGGTCCATCAAATTTTTGGCGCCGTTGCCGGGGAAGCAACTAGTTGATTTGTTTGATTTTTGCTTGTGCACTTATTTCATATCTTTCTTGATTTATTTTTGTGCTTATTGCTATATCTGGTGATCTGATTTTATTTGTTTTATCTCTTTATCTACTTTTACTGCGATTTGTTTTGTTTTATGATCAGGTCTACATGTGGTGATCTAGAAGAATTCGACCTTGAGATTGAGAGGACTTTCAGAGCCAAGAGAAGCCAGGGCATCCTTTCTGAGACTACAGATATCCCTCCTATTCAGACTATTTTCACTCACTCAGGCAGTATCATGGCAGACCACCAGAGAACTATGAAGGAGCTCACAGCACCAGATGCTTCATTTCAGTACTCCAGCATTACTTATCCAGAGCTGGCGGGAGATTTTGAGCTCAGATCTGGACTCATCAATTTGCTGCCAAAGTTTCAGGGATTATCTGGAGAGGATCCCAATAGACACCTGCACGAATTCCATGTTGTTTGCTCTACTATGAAGCCTCAGGGCATTTCTGAAGAAGATATCAAGCTGAGAGCTTTCCCCTTTACACTGACAGGAGCAGCAAAAGATTGGTTTTATTACCTACCTACAGGGCATGTGTCTAGTTGGATCTCCATGAAGAAAGCATTTTTGGAAAAATATTTCCCAGCCTCCAGAACAGCAATAATTAGAAAAAGCATCTGTGGAATTCAGCAAGTGGTGGGTGAGACACTCTATGATTACTGGGAAAGATTCAATAAATTATGTTCAAGTTGCCCACAACACCAGATCAGCGAGCAGCTTTTGATTCAGTACTTTTATGAGGGATTGCTGCAGATGGACAGGATTATGATAGATGCTGCAGCTGGAGGAGCCCTAGTGAATAAAACGCCAGATTAAGCTAGGGAGCTCATTTCTAATATGGCTGAAAACTCACAACAATTTGGGAGCAGAGCATTGACCACCAGAGGAGTGGGTGAAATTCAGGTAGTTCCTACTGATCAGAAAGAGATAAGGAATTCATTGGCAGAGATCACATCACTTATTAAGCAATTGAAGGTTAATAATGCAAATCAAGGCTCAAATCTTTCAGCAACTCCACAATCTAATCAAGTGATAGGGGTATGCAGTATTTGCTCTAGTCAAGAGCACACTTCAGATTCATGTCCCACCCTCTAACAAGACGAGACAGTAGCAGCATTGGTAAGAGGACAATTTCAAGCAAGAAACAATCCTTACTCCTCTACTTACAACCCCGGTTGGAGGGATCACCCAAATCTAAAATATGGGAACTCTTTCTGCCAACAAAACCCACAAACACAGCAATTGCAGCAGCCTCCACAGAATTTCCAGCAAGCACAGCCACAATTCCAGCAGCCACAGCAATTTCAGCCTTCGGATTCGAATTTTCAGCCTACATTTCAGCAACCGCAGCCCCTATTTCAGCAATTCTAGCCTCAATTCCAGCCATATCATCAAGGGCAGCAAAGTTTTCAATCATTTCCAGCTTTCCAAACTCAAAACCAACAAAATTTCCAGCCTTCCCAGCCCTATAATCAGATTTCACAGCCCTACAATCAAGGGTTTCAAAATCAGAATTTTAGTCCTCATCACCGAATTTTTCACTTCAAAATCAGAACTTTCAAGGCTACAACTCCCAGCAAGGTTTCCAAGCCTGTCAGCCCTCTAATCAGCCTTATCAACAGCAAATGCCACCCTCCTATCAGCCCCAACAGCCCTATGTTCAACAATTCCAGCCTACTACTTCATCCTTTCAAAATCAGCCAAGGCAATATGCTAACCAAGGAGGCTATGGGAGCTCAAGTGGAGAAAATGCGCAACAACAACAATTGATGGATATGCTACAACATGCTTTACAACAACAGCAGCAACAACAGCAAGCTTGTCAACAACAACAACAACAAGTTTTACAACAATACCAACAAAATCTTGAGAGACAAATGGGGCAATTGGCTAGTGGGATTAACCAAAGTCAAGCTCAAGGATCAAGTCAACTCCCTTCCCAAACTGTTCCTAATCCTAAAGGAAACGTGAGTGCTATTACATTGAGGAGTGGGAAGGTTACATCATCTCAAAACAGTCCAAGAGCTAAAATTTCAGAAAACCTGACAGCACCTTCAATTCCAGCTTAGAACAGCCATGAAACGATTTCAAATTCAGCTGATTCCACCCCTAGCCCGTGCCCAACCCCTTCCTCAAGTAATCCTCCAAATTTGGTGGAAAACGGAGAAGAAATCAGTGCCGAGACGCAAGGTACAACAGCCACTTCGCAGGGGACAGCAACTAAAATTTCAGCCTCTCCACTTCCGGCCAAAGAAGATGACTTTAGGGTTCCTTTACCCTTTCCACAGCAGAGAACACATGCCAAAAGACAAGTGGAGGAGGAGAAGGCTAAGGAATTCAATGAACTAGTGGAACTTTTCAGTAAGGTAGAGATCAATGTACCTTTGTTGACCATGATCAAACAAATTCCAAAGTATGCTAAGTTTTTGAAAGATTTTTGTGTTCATAAAAAGAAACTTAAGGAAAATGAGTTGGTCAGCTTTGGGAAGAATATTTCAGCATTTATCCACTCCATTCCTCAGAAGTGTGAAGACCCAGGGGTATTTACTGTTTCTTGTGAGATAGGGAGCACTACATTCCATGATGCTATGCTTGATTTAGGAGCTTCCATAAATGTGATGCCCAGGTCAATATTTCAGATGCTCGGCATAGGCCCTTTACAGCCTACTAGAGTGGTGATACAGCTAGCAGACAGAAGCCAGACCCACCCAACAGGTATGATTGAAGATGTTTTGGTAAAGGTAAAGGAGCTAATATTTCCTGCAGATTTTTATATCTTGGATATGGAGGAAGATTATCTTGCACACCGTTCTCCGCTTATTTTAGGAAGACCATTTCTGAAGACTGTTAGAACCAAAATTGATGTATATGCCGGTACACTTTCCATGGAGATTGGAGACACGGTGGTTCAGTTTAGCCTTTTTGATGCTATGAAGCATCCGAGAGAGGATCACTCCATTATGAGCATGGATATTCTTGATGAGCTGGAGCAGTCAGAGTTAGAGGCTGAGGGATTTTTATCTGATTTTTCTGGAGGAGCTATTGATTCAGAGGAGGCTGAGAGAGTATTTACTGCTGAGACTGAGGATTTTTCAGAAGATTTTTCAGACACATTTCCAGCTGGAGAGATTTTTCTAGGTGTAGGGGATTGCACAAAGCCCCAAGGATCACCTATTTCTGTTGAGATTCAAAGTGTAGGGGATAACACAGAGCCCCAAGGATCACCTATTCCTACTGAGGAAGACCAGAGTGAACTGAAGTCATTACCAGGTCATTTGAAGTATGCGTATCTAGGAGAGGAGCAGACTTTTCCTGTGATTATTGCACAACATTTGGAGTCAGAACAAGAAGAAAAATTATTGCAAGTCCTGAGGCACTACAAGAAGGCAATTGGGTGGACTTTATCAGATATACCAGGTATCAGCCTAGCTATCTGCATGCACAGGATATTTTTGGAAGATAATGTCAAACCTGTGAGGCAACCATAAAGGAGACTCAATCCACTTATTTTGGATGTTGTAAAGAAAGAGGTGACTCGACTTCTACAGGCAGGTATCATTTACCCAATTTCTGACAGTCAGTGGGTTAGTCCTATTCACGTGGTGCCCAAGAAATCTGGAGTGACCGTGGTGGCAGATGAAAGCAATGAACTAGTGCCCACCAGAGTTAAGAATTCCTGGAGAGTCTGCATTGATTACAGGAAGCTCAACAAGGTCACAAGGAAAGATTATTTCCCTTTACCCTTCATTGATCAGATGCTTGAGAGACTGGCAGGGAAGTCGCACTATTGTTTCTTGGATGGATTTTCAGGCTATTTTCAGATTTGCATAGATCCAGAGGACCAGGAGAAGACTACCTTCACTTGCCCCTTTGGCACTTTTGCCTACAGACGTATGCCCTTCGGACTCTGCAACGCACCCGGTACATTTCAGAGATGCATGGTAAGTATATTCAGTGAGTTGCTAGAGGACTGTATGGAGGTATTCATGGATGATTTTTCAGTTTATGGCACGCCTTTTGATTCATGCTTAAATAATTTGTCTAGGGTTTTACATCGTTGCATTGAAACTAACCTTGTTCTTAATTTTGAGAAATGCCACTTTATGGTAGAGCATGGGATTGTACTTGGACACATAGTCTCTCGGAAAGGTATTGAGGTAGATCCTACTAAAATCAGTGTTATTTCTTCTTTATCTTACCCCGTATGCGTACGGGATGTTCGTGCTTTTCTTGGACATACATGATTTTACCGCAGATTTATTAGAGATTGCAGCTTGATTGCTCGACCCTTGACACGACTTTTGCAGAAGGATGTTGAGTTTCATTTTGATGAAAAATGCAAGGAAGCTTTTCATAGACTCAGGGAGGCTCTTACCTCAGCTCCTATTATTACATCACCTGACTGGACTCTACCATTTGAATTAATGTGTGATGCTTCTAATTTTGCAGTGGGAGCTGTTTTAGCACAGAGGGTTGATGGAGCACCACATGTCATTTGCTACGCCTCCAAAACCCTAGATGCAGCCCAAGCCAACTACACCACGACTGAAAAGGAGCTCCTTGCCATTGTTTTTGCTTTAGATAGATTCAGATCTTATTTATTGTGCTCACATGTTATTATTTTTTCTGATCATGCAGCTCTCAAATACTTGTTGAAGAAGCCTGATGCAAAACCTAGATTGATCAGATGGATGCTCCTACTCCAAGAATTTGACCTGGAAATCAAGGATAGAAGTGGAAAAGAGAACTTAGTTGCAGATCATTTGAGCAGACTTGAAGGAGATGGATCTCCTACCACCATTGATGATGATTTCAGAGATGAGCACTTGATTGCAGTGCATGGTGAGACCCCGTGGTATGCAGACCTAGTTAACTTTCTTGTTGCACATGTATTTCCCACTCAATTTTCTAAGGCTCAAAAAGATAAATTAAAAAGTGATGCAAAGTTTTATGTGTGGGATGATCCTTATTTATGAAAATTTTGTAATGACTAAATAATTAAGAGATGCGTACCAGATCATGAGTTTTCATCTGTCCTTACTTTTTGTCATTCATCAGCTTGTGGGGGGCATTTTGGACCCCAGAGGACTGCCAGGAAAGTACTAGAGTGTGGATTATACTGGCCCACCCTTTTTCATAATTCACATGTTTTTTATAAAAATTGTGAAAGAGGTCAGCGAACTGGGAACATAGGAGCGAGATAGGAGATGCCCCAACATGCTATACTTTATTGTGAGATTTTTGATGTTTGGGGGATAGATTTTATGGAACCTTTTCCTGCATCTTATGGTTATCTGTATATTTTACTTGCTGTGGATTATGTTTCAAAATGGGTGGAGGTCATTCCCTCCAAGACTGATGATTCTTCTGTTGTTTGTAGTTTTGTTAGGTCACACATTTTCTGCAGGTTTGGAATTCCAAGAGCAATAATTAGTGACCAAGGATCTCATTTCTGCAACAAACACATGAAGGCACTGCTGAGCAAATATGGGGTGGTACATAAAATCTCTACATCCTATCATCCCCAAACAAATGGACAGGCTGAGATTTCCAACAGAGAGATAAAATCCATTCTAGAGAAGACAGTTGGGCCCACTAGAAAAGACTGGAGCAAGAGGTTAGATGACGCACTCTGGGCCTACAGAACAGCATATAAGACACCGATTGGCCTGTCACCCTATCGCTTGGTTTATGGTAAGGCTTGTCACCTCCCCGTGGAAATAGAGCACAAGGCGTATTGGGCGGTGAAAGATTGTAATTTCGATGCTACCAAGGCGGGAGAAGAAAGAAAATTGCAACTTCAAGAACTTGAAGAAATTCGGCTGGAGGCATTCGAAAATTCAAGGATTTACAAAGAAAAGACCAAGAATTTCCATGACAAACACATTGTGAAAAAAGACTTCCAAATTGGCGATAAGGTCTTATTGTATAAATCAAGGCTCAAATTGATAAGAGGTAAGTTGAGGTCAAGGTGGGAAGGTCCATTTATTGTAACTGACATTTTTCCGTATGGAGTTGTTGAAATTAGGGACGAAGCTAATGGATTTGTGTGGAAAGTCAATGGCCACCGGCTCAAAAAGTATTTTGAAGAACTAAAGGAGCTAAAGGTGGATGATGTGTACATCGAGGACGCTATCTACCCAACTTAAGGGGGGTTCACTTTCTCTACATTTACATTTCATTGTACATATCATTTGCATGGTTCTAGGAATAAATTTTTTCTCTTTTTAAAGTAAGTAGTTGATAATAAATTCTTAGGCAATATAGCATGAGTAAATAGACTTTGTAAATATCATGTTATGTCTTTTAGGATTTTTGCTCTTAATAAATAAATGTATCCCTCTAGGTTATCTCCATGTCATTTTAGAGTCTTTTGAAAATAAATTAAATTTGGTTGTCAAAACTTAGGGTTTGAGTTCATGGATGAAATCTTGGATGCTTGAGTACTATTTTACCTTAGATTCTTAATTGATGACTTGAGATGAATTATTTTTACCTAGTGAGAATTAGCCTTATATTTGTGACACACATATGTTATTGTACTCTAGAACTTGCTTAGGTTCTTTCAAAACCATATTTCAATGATTGGATCACATCTATGGACGCTAATCAAATTGTTTCCCTTTTCCATATTATTCTTAGCAATGATCATACTTGATACAATCTCTTTTCAATTTTCCTTTCTATTCTCCTACTATTAACCCCATTTTTCTATGGATTTGTTTGCTTGGGATGTTTTCTTAATGCTACTTTGCCCGAGACGGACAAAGATTTAAGTGTGGGGGAGTGATTAGTGTTTTGGAAAAAGTTTTGTATCAAGGAAGCATTTGGATCCAAAAGAAAAAAAATTTTTGTATCAAGGAAGCATTTGGAAAAAAGTTAAGTTTTGTATCAAGATCAAGTGAGAAGAAGTGAGCAAGGATTGAAAACAATTGAAGATTCTTGATCATCATTTGAAGATCCAAGGAAGTGAACCTCAAGTTGAATTCGGCTGAGAAGAAGAAAAAAAAAATCTGCAGAGAAGAAAAAAATTGGCACGCAAGGCAGAAATTGGTGCAAAAAAGGGAAGAAAAGGATTCAATTCTAGCAGACCTTGAACTGTTCTGAACTGAAACAATGCAAAGTTTGCTGCCGAGTGCTGGAATCTGAAGACAAGCTGAATTGAAGCTGAATACAAGCTGGAAAAAGCTGTGCCATTCACTACAAGAAAAAAGACCTATTGTGACATTTATTTTATGACACTTACTAGTAAATGTCATTATAGACTAATTATAATGACATTTATTAAAATAGATTAATTTTATAAAAAAAAGTATCTCATTAAACCTTTTATCATGACACATTTTATAAATGTCCTTATAAACCTAAACATTTTCTTATTAAAATAAAGATTATTTAATTTATTTAATTAAACTTTTTCCAAAATACTGCGCGAAACCTACTCCTCCAACATAACCGCGCGAACAACACTGCGAACCCTAATTAAATCGCCTCTGCTCCTTCCTACGCGAACCCTAAATCACAGCGCGAATACTCCAAATCGCAGCACGCTAACCCTAAATCGCAGCGCGCGAACCTTAAGGCGTCGTCCCTCCTTTTCATCTCCACCCTCATGCGCGAAGTCTAATCTTTCTTTCTCCCTCGCTCCCTGCTCGATCGCCAACTCCCCGGACTCGTCGTCGTCGTCGGGATCCAGGGTATGGATTTCCCATCTTGCCGTTCTTGGCGTAGCGATTGCGGCCTCAGCCGGTGTTCATTTCTTTCTACAACGCCGTTCCGGTAAGTTCCAGAGCAGAGTGGCCGGGATAATTCCTGCTCGGTTTGCCTCCTCCCGCTTCAAGGGGAAGCCCCTTGCTCTAATCCTCGGCAAGCCCATGATCCAGGTCTCAATTCTCTTGATCTCGCTACGTTTTTCTTTACGGATCCGAACTATGTGTTTCTATTGTCGTGCTCATGCATTCTTATTCGAAGGAAGTCTCGTATTGCTGTTTTTAAAAGGGTTTTAATGCTCTTATATAATCTGTTTGTCACAAGATCTCTTGTAGTTGAAATCTGTCATGTATGCTGAATTCTCGTACACTTTTTGTTTTTTTGTGTTATGAAAGATGTAAATATGCGTGTGCTGAGACAAGAATCATAATACTAGTGCTCGTATCATATTTAATTTGACCTTCTTGTCTTTGCATTTGGATATAGTTCAGGCAAACAGTTATTTCACTATATTCTTGTGTTGTTGATTTTTTTCTTAACAGAGAACATGGGAGAGAGCAAAGCTAGCTTAAACTTTGGAGGATGTTGGTAAGTGTGCACAGTTAATTAACTTGAAGGTGTAAATTATTCTCCAAGAAATAAACATTTCTTTCTAATACATGTAATACTGGTACACTCATGATGAGCAAATGTGTTTGACACTTACATTCCAGCATCAGGTTTATTTGGCACTTATATTCCAATTGCATTCTTTTTCATTTTTAAAATCTCTTAATTATTCAATAGGGTTCAGAAATAGACTAGGATGTCTTTCAGTGTTGTTAAGTACTCACCGTATCAAGTTGGTGCACTTTCCTAATTTTCTGAGATTATACAATTTCTAGTTCAGTGATTTAATCATTGATTTAGAAGTTAAAATGATGAAATTATCACCTATAGGACTAACTCATCTGGGGTTTTCATAAAATTTCTTTCATCTGTATTTGTTTCCTCTATTTTGCAGTTGTTGCTACAGATGATGAGAAGATTGCAGAATGTTGTAGAGGATTTGGAGCTGACGTAGTAATCATATCACTAGAGTGCAGGAATGGTAGAAAAGTTTTTCCTTTGTTTATTTTAACCCCTAGGTTCTGAATTGGATAACGTGAAATCTGCCGTTTATAGGGGCTGAACGTTGTAGTGAAGCTTTCTAGAAACTTGGGAAGGACTATGACATAGTTGTCAATATCCAGGGCGACGAGCCTCTTGTTGAACCTGAGATACTAGATGGCATTGTTAAAGCATTGCAGGTGGTTATCAAATTATGTTTTGATGATGGTGTTCTTGTTCCTACTCGTGCAAAAGATAGTTGTCCATTAACATGTTACCCATCATTCAAAATTTGATGTCAACTACAATTTGTATGTTAGTCATAGACTCATAGTGGCTACATGATTAATTTGTGATAGCAACTGTCACGCCCAAGTGGGGCTCTGTAGCCACCGTATGGCATGGAAACCATTGTGGCAGTGTGACAATCTCTACGATGGCAGCATAACAATCTCTTTTTGGCATCTGTTGAGCCCAAAACAAATACACAACAAGAATATCCAACACAACAAAGGAAAAAATATTTACTTCACAAACAAATATGAATAAATAAATAGTAATAAGATCCTTACATAATTTGCAACATAAAAGAATATTAACAAGTAAAAGAGCTTATTGTTGATTGCTCGTGTTGTTTTTCCTTTTTTTGGGGGATCTATGAAGGTATGACCTTGGAGTTCATTCTATGATTTAGTAGCGGTTTATGATGCACACAATCTACTACTTGAAGAAATTTAACTTCCTCATATTTCTGATTAAGAAGCAAAAGTGCATCTATACTATTCTGATTTTTGAATGTTCAAAGGAATGCAGGTTCGCATCATTAAGATGTCTTGTTATTCTCATTTCTGTTGCTTGTATCTACATCAATGTTCTTTGCTATGACTTGCTATCACATTGGTTATGAGTTTTTTTCATAATCATTATCCAGTGTTTTTCTTCCTTTTTTTCCTCCTTGGTTGGTTATGCATTTAACATGTTCTCTCCTTTTCTTTGGAGCATATCTCATGCTGTAGGGAGCTCCTGATGCTGTTTTCAGTACTGCTGCCACATCCTTGAAACCTGAAGATGGACTTGACCCTAACCGGGTAAAGTGTGTGGTTGACAACCAAGGATATGCAATCTACTTCTCAAGGGGTTTGATCCCATTTAACAAATTAGTTTTTTCTTAATCTTCTTTATAACATAATCCATGGATTAATTTGGGATATTCATCAGTATAGCATATTCATTGTAAAATCCAGGTCAAGGAAAGTCAATTCACAATTTCCATGTCTACTTCACTTGGGCATACAGGTTTAACTACATCACTCTTGTTGATATCTTTATTTTCTCTAGTATTTATGTTTAATTGTTCAATGTTGTTATTCTTGTTTAAATCTTGCTAGCTGGTTAATGCTTATCCTCGCACTCCTACACTGTGCTCATTTTTCTTTATTTTTTTCTTCCTTTTTTTGTTACCCAGAGTTTTGATTCAAAGTTCTTGAAGATCTATCCACAGATACCACCTACTCCTTTGCAACTGGAAGAGGACCTTGAGCAACTTAAAGTCCTTGAAAATGGGTACAAGATGAAGGTAATTCAAATATCCTTCATATACCAGAGGAACTATTTTGTGGTAAAATAGGGTAGTATCTGCAAATTTTAGAATACCTCCAGTTAAGTTAGTCCATGAATTTGCTTAGGACAATCAAGTCCATCTATCCTCGTTTACAGTAGTAGGCCAAAATGTAGAAGCATATCTTTTCCAATAGTTTAAGCTTCTAGGGTAAGTCACTTTTTGCCTGCTGAATTACTGTGTAATTCTGTTCCTTATTTGATGTCATTCTGAAAATTGGTTTGCATGAGATTATTTTGTATACTCTTAAATGGTGGAGGCTTATGCATGCATATCAGCATATATATATATATATATATATATATATATATATATATATAATATATATATATATATATATATATATATATATATATATATATTGATAATGAAAATAAGTTATTTGTTTTATCTGAAGGTATGCAGAACAAACATCATGAAACATTACAAGAAATTATGTTATAATTATGATATGTAGTATTTTTCTTTCCTAATTAGTGTTCTTTTGTCATCTCATTCACCTACTATGCCACCATCTTTATATACATTTTTTTTCTTTATTATATACTTTTTTAATTTTATTTTATTTACACAAACTAATTAATATATAATTTTTTTATAGGTGACAAGAATATTGGATTTTGTTTAAGATGTGATGGTTAAAGATTGAAGATACAGTAAAGTTTGAAAGTTTGATTATATTTTGCTTTAGGAGAGACTTAATTTTTTTGCTAGTTCTTAAACTAAATACATTGGGTACATTTGTGATTGTGATTAGTGCATAGATATTTTTGAGGTGACCAATTTGACAGTCTTGTATTGCAAAAAAATTGACAATTATTGATTAATACTTTAATTTCAATTTAAAATTTTTATTTGTGTTTATGTTAATTAGTTATATGCGTAAATATTTATATCATGAAAATATTAAAAATGATTGAGATATTTATTAATATATGATATTTTTTTATGTCACAATAGACTATCAAATCATGTAGATAAAAATATCATTGTAAAACTCATATGAAGACATTTCAAAATGTCATAATAAATAACTATTAATAATAATTTTAAATTTATTTATACACTAATATAGTAAATATTTATATGTGTTACTATAAATTACATAACAAGATATTTTAAATTAATTTTATAAACTATCATTAGTGACATTTTTTATTATGACTATAATTAAAATTCAAGACATTTATAATTGTCTTGATAAATAATTTTAAAAGACATATAAATTTGTCATCATTACTATAATATAATAACATATATAAATGTCATTACAAATCTTATAGTGACATTATTTTTTGTCACTATAACAATTATTCATGCTATTAGTGTTGTCACTATTTTTATTTTATAGTGATATTAAGAATTGTCATAAGTGATAAGACTTTAGACGACATCACTATAGAGGACATTTTAACTTAATGTCACTATATCAAAAATGTCAGTATAAATAATATATGATGACACTTTTCAATGTCATTAAAAGCATTTTTTCTTGTAGTGATTACAAAAGAAAATTTTGTTGCAGCTGAAGAAAAAAAAATTTCTGAACTGCATTGCATTGGTGCTGCCGAGTGCTGCATCTGAGAGCTTCTGAAATGATGCAAACTAAAAAGTGAGTAAGCTGCAAGGTTCTAAACCATGAAGGACTATTGTTGGAAGACTGAATTGAAGGCTTTGAGGAGCTGTAAGTTTGACAGAAGCTGGCACAAGCTGAGAGTATCAAAAGATGCAGAGATGATTTGCAGCTGTGCTAACTTGAACCCAAAGCAGAAATTCTGAGCTGATCAAGAGAAAGAAAAAAAATCTGAAAACACTGCTGAAAGGTTGAGAATGTGAGCTGAATTGCAGCTAGGAAAGAAAACTAAAAAATCAGTACAAGCAATTTTTGTGCAGTTTGTATCAAGATGGAGCTGAAGTTGTTTTTCTAGGCTATGAATCAGGGAACTAAGTTCCTGAATGTATCAGATTTGTATCAAGTATATCCACTGCTGATCAAAGGAGAAAGAAAATGTGGTTGTTTGGATTTTTCGGATCAAGAACAGAAAAAAAGAAGAAGAATGCAGTGGGCTGAAATTTGAAACAGCTGGGATCAAATCTTCCACTTGTAGTTAATGCTAACTGCTGTTAAGAAATCCGAGAAGTGCAAGAATGAGGAACTGAATGATCTTGGACTCTGAAATTAAGTGCATGGTGCTAAAAATTGAAACGAAGCAGTTCAGGAACTTAAGCTGGGCAGTTAACAAACTTAAGAGAGAATTCTGTGCTAAGGTGGAAGCCATAAGTGAAGTGGAGCTGAACACATCTGAGCTGGAAATCCAACTCACTGATCAGAAGTTTGAATGGAATCTGAAGTGAATTCTGAATTGAAGAGAAAAATGCAGGAAATCTGAGACTATTACAGAGAATTTGTGCCAAAAACAAAGGAGGACAAAAATTCTGTGCAGTGCAGAAATTGAAGTGCAGAGGAATTGATTTGAAACTAATGTGGCTGCTGCAAGGACAGCTGAAAAGGACTCAGAACAAACCCACTCGAAGCCAAGAGGTTTTGGAGAGCAGCAAGTTGATACTTAAGCTGAAAATGCAGTTATGAAAGAAGAAAAATCAGTAGAAATGCTATGAAGGCAGTTTGGTACCAACTTGCAACCAAATTTGAGTTTTTGAGGTTGTGAATCAAGGAATGAAGCATATGAACGTGTCAAAAAGTGTTGAGAGCATTCATTGCTGATCAAGACAAAGGAAAATGGGGCTGATTGGGTTTTTAGAAGAAAAAGAAGTTGTGAGAGCAGTGAAGTTGGAATCCAAAAACAGTTGGATCAAATTTTCCACTTCTAGGGATATAGCTGCCTCGGAAAATCAAAGAATGGCAAGGTGAAGAAAGTAGTAATTCTTGATTTTGAATTAGTGTTGTGAGCTGGGATCTAAAAAAAAAAGATAGAAGAAGAAGTGAAAGTAGTGTGCCAACAAAGGTGAAGTGTATCAAGAGTGAGTTACAAGGGTTGTTGAGTGAAAATTTTATGTTGAGTAGCTATTTCACTTGATTTTATATGTTCTTTGATACAAATCTGATCTGAAAAGAAAAAAAGAAACAAAAGAGAGAGAAGAGTTCGAAAAAAAAGAGAAGAAGAGAAGGAAGCAATTGGCACACAAAGGTGGAAGTTGGCACATTGAGATCAATAGAGGTTTCTTCATCCAAATTAAGGGCATTATTCAAGACTGACTTCACCACACTTCTGATTTCATTACAAGGACTGTAAAGATGGGGCAAAGCACATTGGAAACATTTTTTGAGCAATCAAGTCTTCCACTCCATCAATTTTCTATTTCCTTGACTTTTATTCCACTCTTTACCTTTTTCTATGTTTTCATTTGTTTTTGTAGATGTTGATCCTAATCATGAATGATGGTGGAGAGTAGATAATAAGCAAGCCTATGGTAGTGCAAGAAGCATGTGTGTTTGAGTGAGCTCTACTTCCATTATCAACTTAGAACTTAAGGAGAGAGCCCCAAAATTTTTCTTGAAAGGCTAGTGAGTTAAATTCATCTCAATGACTCATGATAGATGAAAAGGCTAAGTTGTTGATTTAAGGACAAGATACTAATCCATAGAGTTTAGATTTTGAGAATTGACAACCTTAGGTAATTTCTTTTCATTTGTTTCTAATTATGCTTAAGAAAATCTAGGGGATACATACTTAGAGGTTTCGCGAGACGCTCAAGCTTAAGTGTGGGGGAGTTGATAAGTACCATTTTGTTGATTATTTTAATTGCTAAAATCCATGTTTGACCCATGTTTTACTTGCTTAATTGTGATTTTACCCTAGGTTTTAGAACTTACCTTTATTTTGGACTTAATTTCAAATTTACACATATTTGGATTATTTGGCCACTAAATTTTTGATCTATTTTTGTAGGCATGAAAGGTTCATGGACCTAGGGCATACTGGGTCAAACTTGAGTCGGAAGAGGACCCAGATCGAGTTATCATGTTTCGGATTAATCTGGGTCGTCCGATTCAAAAGCGGCTAGATCTGAGCAATCCGGGACCATCTGAAGCAATCCAAGCTAGGGTTAGGTTTGATCAAGCACTCTAATCAAGATCTGAAGGTTTCATCCCAATCAGAGCTCAATCAACCGTTGGATCAAGCTCGGAGGGCTCTAGATCGTCCATTCAAAGATTAGGGTGATCTGGACCATCCGTTGCACATCTGGAGGATCCGAGCTACCACGAGGCAGATCCTGACCCCTGATCATCATCATCAAAATTTGGATTAAATCAGAGCAAGATCAGCCGTTGGATTTCCTCAAATCAATCTGAGCCGTCCAATGCTAATTACTTAAGGAAAATTCTGCGCAGCTCTTCCCTTATCGCGTCTTCGCCGCAACAGTAGCTTCCGTCGTTTTTCTTCGTGTTCTTCAAGCTTTTCATCCAATCGAAGGCGTGATCACTCAATCCTTCACTAGAGCAAGGGTTAGGTCAGTGGAGAGAGTTCTCTGTGAGGTTTTCAGATTGGATTTTGCTCAATAACAGGGCTGCGTGAGGTTTCAGCAGTTCTGTTATCCGATTTCAACAAGCTCAGCTGTGCACCATCGCCATT
>JAGFNQ010006046.1:0-54407 GCA_024364735.1 Boesenbergia rotunda
AAGAAATTTATTTATAAATTTTCTTATGAATTATTCCGTTATGCCAAGTTTTATTATAACTAACTTAATAATAAACAAATACATCTCTCCTTTTAATTATGAAATAAAATTTGTATAAATTTTCTTATCATGGAAAATCAATTCATAATTGATTTTATAAATTAAAATTAAACCAATTCATGGTTCATTTTAATTTCCATAAAAAGAATAAATTTCTACAATTTTCTTTATATAAATTTCTTTATATAAATCTCTTTATATAAATTAATTTATTTATCCATAATTTTATAAAAAATCGCGCTTGATTTATTTTATAATTTAAACCAAATAAATTGGTTTCCCTCATGTGGTGGCCGGCCAAACCAAAGAGGGTGGGCACCCTCTTTGGCCGGCCAACCAAGTCCATATCCTCGCGAATTAAACTCATTTAATTCGCCCAATAAGCCTTCAAAGACTTAGCCATTTTAAGCTTCCCATGCGCCTCTGATAAATTCAGATTCGACTTATTTCTCTTGATTGGAAAATCCAATTTTCAACTCGTTTTAAATCCCTCGGATTACTCGTAGTGCGTGTGACTAAATAGGCTTTCGATTTATGTTGGCCGTCTATAATCACCAATTATAGAACGATCATGAGTGGCACCTAGTAGTACATCATGACCCCCAATTAATCGAAAGATCAACGGTTGACCTCAGAAATAATTCTGAAACCCTTCAGCAGCTCTAATGAATCGTGCCTCATTCCCTTCACCATCTTATACCCACTTGGTTCAGGACACGGTCTATGTGTGTCAGTCCCCACTAGGCTGACTACGTCACACCTAGCCCAAGTAATGTTCTCTCGTCCTTTGGATTTCTAATTACTCTCATGTATTTAAGAGACTCATACTCTAAACATGTCATGCTCTGGCCAGAGGCTTTGAGTAACAATCCGACGATAGGCCTTGGGTATACATCTCCTCGCAAGGAGTGGTGAATCCTTTGTAGGCTGTTCAAACATCTTCGGGCACTTCGGCTTATACCCAACCATCCTGGGTCCACACCTCCTTGGAGATGCTTGCTTAAGATGTTAAAGTATAAGTCTCCATGACCAAGATGACTTGAACACCGCAAGTCAAAGGAACATCGCACTTAAGCTGCAGTAAGAACTTCACTGACATGTCTATATATAGACTACCATATGAAGTTTTACAGCCAGTCACTCCAATGAACTAGTTCCCTTAACTAGCATTCATGTTTATCTCCGGACATCCCAATGTCACCAGCCAGTGAGAATCAGCTGATTAGAGAATAACCCATGCTAGTCTCAACAGAATTGATAGTGTCCGTATTTATCAATTCATCGACTAGGGATATTTTCAATACTTCACAATTGCACATGTAGAGATAATCACTAGTTGTGATTCCATCACAAATTCTCTCATGCTGTGAATTGTATTGCGGACATTCAGTAAATGAGTTTAAGATCCCAATCAAATACACTAACATGTATACTCAAATAGTGAATTTTCATTTATTAAAGTAAATGATTACAATCATAAGGCGATTGCCTTAAAACACTTCTCTCATATTACTAACAAACTCCCACATGGCCTAATGCCAATCGCTACGGTATCCAATACCACAGGCTCTAACATGACCCTCAAACTTCTTTGAGGCAAGGCCTTAGTTAAAGGATCCGCTAAATTCCTTTCAGTGGGAATTTTCTCAATTTGTATATCATTCCTACTTATAATCTCTCTGATCAGATGATAGCGGCGAAGCACGTGTTTGGATCGCTGATGAGACCTTGGTTCCTTTGCTTGTGCAATAGCTCCATTGTTGTCGCAGTAAACCGGCACTGCTTCATCAATGGTTGGAACCACACCAAGTTCGGAGACAAACTTCTTGATCCAGACTGCTTCCTTTGCTGCTTCCGAAGCTGCGATATATTCCGCTTCCGTGGTAGAATCCGCTACGGTGTCTTGTTTGGAACTCTTCCAACTTATTGCGCCTCCATTCAAAGTAAATACGTATCCAGACTGAGATTTGGAGTCATCCTTATCTGTCTGGAAACTGGCATCTGTATACCCACGTATTACCATATCTCCTTCTCCATATATTAGGAACACATCCTTAGTTCTTCTTAAGTACTTAAGGATTGTCTTGACAGCCGCCCAATGATCCATTCCTGGATCGACTGGTATCTGCTCGTGACGCTCAGAGCATACGATACATCGGGCCTTGTACATAACATAGCATACATGATAGATCCTATCGCGGATGCATAAGGAATCTTATTCATGCAAATCCTCTCGTCTTCTGTGCGCGGACACATAGACTTTGAAAGGTTGATCCCATGCCTGATGGGAAGGTAACCTTTCTTGGATTCCGACATGCTAAACCTTTTTAGCACTCGGTCTATATATGTAGACTGCGAAAGACCAAGCAACCGTTTTGATCTATCTCTATAGATTCTAATCCCAAGGATATAGGTTGCTTCTCCCAGGTCTTTCATGGAGAAAGTTTTGGACAACCAAATTTTAACTGTTGTAAGACTGATATATCGTTTCCTATAAGTAATATGTCATCGACATATAATACTAGGAATACGACTGCACTCCCACTAACCTTCTTGTACACACAAGGTTCGTCAGGATTTTGTGAGAAATCAAACTCTTTGATTGTCTCATCAAAACGGATGTTCCAGCTCCTGGATGCTTGCTTCAGTCCATATATGGATCGTCGAAGCTTGCATACTTTGGTTTTATCAACCGATGTGAAACCTTCAGGTTGTATCATGTATACATCCTCAAGCAGGTTTCCATTAAGGAAAGCTGTTTTCACATCCATTTGCCATATCTCATAATCATAATGAGCTGCTATGGCTAGGAGCATCCGAATGGATTTAAGCATAGCTACTGGCGAATAGGTTTCGTCATAATCAATTCCTTGTTTCTGACGATATCCTTTTGCCACTAATCTAGCCTTAAAGGTAACAACATTACCTTCCATGTCGGTTTTCTTCTTGAAAACCCACTTGCACCCTATGGGCTTAATCCCTTCAGGTGGGTTAACCAAGTCCCATACTTGATTTTCGTACATGGAATCCATTTCCGACTTCATGGCTTCAAGCCATTTGTCCCTTTCTGAATTTTTCAGAACATCTTCATAACTGATAGGTTCGTCATCGCTTATGAGTAACACGTCGTTCGATTCACTTATGAGAAATCCGTATCTCTCTGGAATATTGCGTGTCCTATCAGACCTACGAAGAGGTGGTGTTGTTTTAGGTTCAACTGATAGCTCATCATTATGAGTTATTGGTTGTGGGTCTAGACTAGGTGTCTCTGTAATGTCTATTGGAGTTTCTTGAACTTCATCAAGTTCAATGCCACTCCCACTGTTTTCTTGTAAAAGAAATTCTTTTTCCAGAAATACAGCATGCCTTGAAACAAACACCTTTTGTTCCAAGGGATGATAGAATTGGTAACCCTTCGTTTCCTTAGGGTATCCAATAAATAGACATTTATCAGACTTAGCATCCAATTTGTCTGATACAGTCCGCTTCACATAAGCAGGACAACCCCATATCTTAAGGTGAGTTAAGTGAGGTTTCTTACTATTCCATGTCTCATATGGAGTAGTAGAGACTACCTTGGTCGGGACTCTGTTTAGCAAGTAAACAGCTGTCTTTAGTGCATAGCCCCAAAAGGATTTTGGAAGAGTTGCATGATTCATCATCGACCTAACCATGTCCATCAAGGTTCGGTTGCGCCTCTCAGATACACCATTATGCTGTGGTGTATACGGCGGAGTCCATTGGGACAATATCCCATTGTCCCTAAGATAATCTTGAAACTCTTGACTTAAGTATTCACCACCCCGATCGGATCGAAGTATCTTAATACTTTTGCCAAGCTGTTTCTCTACTTCATTTCTGAACTCTTTGAATTTCTCAAAAGCTTCAGATTTGTGTTTCATCAAGAACACATACCCGAATCGTGAGTGATCATCGATAAAGGTGATGAAGTAGCTATAGCCTCCTTGTGCAAGAGTTGACATTGGTCCACATACATCAGTATGTATTAGACCAAGCAATTCTCCCACTGGATTACCTTTTCCGGAAAAGGGTAATTTGGCCATCTTGCCTTTTAAGCATGATTCGCATGTATCAAATGAACCGGGTTCAAATGATTCCAAAATTCCACATCGGTGTAATTTGGTCATGCGTTTCTTACTTACATGGCCAAGACGACAATGCCACGTGTAGGAGTCTATTCGATTATCTATTCGAGCACGTTTGTTGCTAACTTCGATATTGAAAACGTCACCGGATAAATCTAACGTGTAGATACCATTGCACAAAGTTCCATTCCCATAAAGAACGCCATTTAAAGTTATGTAACAACAATTGTTACTAAAAGTTAAATGATAACCCTTTTCATTCAAACATGAAATAGATACAATGTTCTTTATTAACGAAGGAACAAAATAACAATTATCCAATTCTAAGACACGTCCAGTAGGGAGCTTTAGCAAATATGTTCCGATGGCAACAGCAGCAATCTTTGCTCCATTTCCAACTCGCAAATTCGCTTCTCCTTTGACGAGTCTTCTTCTATTCCTTAGCCCCTGTATGTCATTACATATATGTGAGCTACACCCAGTATCAAGTACCCAGGTATTTGAGGAAATAGAGTGACATTCAATAACGAAGATACCTGAAGAGGATGGGGCATCGGATGCCTTCTTCTTCAAGGACTCAAGATAAACCTTGCAGTTTCTTCGCCAGTGACCCTCCTTGCCACAATGATGGCAAGTTCCTTTTGGTGTTTTTCAGTCTTTTTGGCCTTTTTCTTCTTTCCTTTATTCTGTTCTTTGGCCTTCCTTTTAGAACCTTTCTTCGAGGAACCAACTAACAGTACCGTCTTCTGATCCTGCTTTACAGAAGGCTCTACAGTCTTCAGCAGGTTGAGCAACTCAGGAATGGTAGTCTCCAGCTTGTTCATCCGATAGTTCATCACAAATTGTGAATAACTTTTGGGCAAACAATGCAGAATTAAGTCAATACTTAGTTCATGATCCATTGCAAAACCGAGTGTGCTCAGTCGCTCAATGTACCCCAACATCTTTAACACAAACTGTGAGGCAGAAGTGCCTTCCTGCATCCTAGAGGTGAAGAGGAGTCTGGAGACTTCGAACCTTTCGGATCTCGCCTGCTCTTCGAACAACTCATGAAGATGGAAGATGATGGTATAAGCATCCATATGCTCATGCTGCTTTTGCAGCTCAGGTACCATAGAGGCTAGCATGATGCAACTCGCAAGTTCAGAATCGGTCACATGTTTCTGATAGGCCACTAACTGGTCTGGAGTTGCACCCTCTGGAGGACGGTTGGGAAGTTGATCTTCAATGACATAAGCAAGCTTCTCTGCCTTGAGGACTATCCTCAGGTTTCGAAGCCAGTCCATGAAGTTTGGCCCAGTTAGTTTATTGGTGTCCAAAATGGAACGCAAATTCAGAGAAGACATGATCGAGTGATTAACCTAGAAATACAAATTGAGCTTATGTGAGAAGATGATAAAGAATGTATCAACATACATTAATAAAATCCTATTTATTTTCAAATTGAATAACCCTTTTTATCAATTCGGGAGATCGTAGGAACATCTCCAAATAGGTTGATATCCAACCATAGATAAGAACAACCATGGCTGTGGCCATCAAGTTATTCTTAGCTATGAAGGTAGGTAATTATACCGATTACATATCACATATATGTAACTATCACTTTATGCTATCAACTAATTGAATGTTTGCATAAATCATTGGGTTGTTAACTCATTAACAAGTATGCAACATTATACATAGCACCCAACTGCACCTCTCTTTACATCGACCTTGGCTGTGGCACAACAAATCGATGCTCCAAGCTTAAGGCTGACCCATTAATCAAGAAATAGTTTTAATATGGTTGGAGCTCATTCAACCGTTTAGTCAGGCTTGGATGTGTCCAACAACCAAAACTATGGATTGACCTCTGACTCCAACTATATTATTCATAAACTAATTCCATGGTTTGAACATGTTGAGGTTCAAGCCGGGCATGGATGTGTCCATCAACCCAAACGAGAAACAAAACTCCGATTCTAACCATATTAATGGATGGTGTTGGCCTTAATATTTTGTAACGGGTTTTGGGTCTCATCCTTTCTTTTCTAAGCACATTCATGACATAATTATGTCATGACTAACGATTTCCTTAATAAAGTATGTATGTGACTTAATTTATCAAGTCTCATTAATTGAATTAGGAACCGGATTTCCTAATTCTAATTTCATACTTTATTCAAGGAATTGTTTTGGGAAACAATTTCCTAAATTGTCATAATCAATTTCGGAAATAATATGTTTAAGACTTTGATTTCTCTAAATCAAATCTTATTAAATTAAGAGACAATTCCCTTAATTCAACTACATATTATTTTCATGAAAATCTCTTTTAAGAAAACTCTATAGGAAACCATTTTCCTAATTAATTTTGGAGACAACAATATGTAAGAGCATCACCTCTTAAATCAAATTTCAAGATTTGATCACATATTTTATTCATGGATTAATTAATTACAACAAATTGTTTTCTAAGGGTGGCTCCCCGAGGCTCAGATACCCAAAGAAAAGAAATTTGTCGTAAATCCAATTTGGTCCGCTCCCCGAGGCGTAACCAAATTAAACATGACAATTTTATTCAAAATGGAAATTAAATTACAACAACTAACTTTAAATTGGACGGCTCCCGAGGCTCAATCCAAAATAAAGAATTTTGTTAATAATTTAAAACCAATTCGAATTTAATTGTCAATTAATGATCCATAAATTTGTCTAGACTTTCTTGAAAGAAAGTGCCCAAAATTGCGAGATTTCATAATAGGTTTTCAGAATAATTGTAAGTTTCTGGTACAAAGAAAACTTACATATTTCCAAAATTGGAAAATTTCCAAAATAGGAAATTTCCAAAATTGGAAAGTTTCCAAAGATGGGAAGTTTTCACAATTATCATAAAATTTCAGAAACTAGGATATTTCAAAAGTTTGCGAAATTTCATGAGGATTTCCAAACTTTGAAATTCCTAAATCTAAAATTTATCATAATTGGAAAGTTTCCATAATTGAAAATTTTTCCAAAATTGAGATCATGACAAAGTTTTCCGCAAAACAATTATATGATTATGTCGAACACTAACCGGCTCTGATACCACTGTTGGGACCGGGTGCATGTTGACAAGGATACGGGTTCGTAAATTTTAAAATATTTACGTGCAGCGGAAGAATTAGCATAAATAATTTCTCAAATTATTTTAACCACGTATCTAGCATGCGACCTTATGATGTGTTGACATGATCATAAATTAAAATTTTGGAAAAGTAAACTAATTTACTTAGTACCTCGCGTAACTCGAAGTAAGGGACGAGATCCAACCGTAGCGTCCCTTGGAAGCTCCGCCTCTATTCGCGTCCACGCCGAGTTCTCTTCGGGATGACTTCGCAAAGCCACGAGTTTTGTGCCGACGAGAACTACTAGATTCTCCAAAGACACAACTAGAATATCAAGAGAGAGATATGGAAACTAACCACCAAGTAACGGAATCAAGATTCCGTGAAGGGAGGAAGGAGACGCGACCCGCTTCGTCTTGGTGGTGGCTCACGGCTAGGGAAGGTGGCGCCGGCCCTAGAGGGAGAAGTGGCGCCGGCCCTAGAGAGAGAAGGTGCGTCGGCCCTAGAGAGAGAAGGGGCGCCGGCCCTAGAGAGAGAGAGAGAATAAGGGAGAGAGAGAGAGCTTCTTAATCTCTTGATTAATTGGAATTCAAGGCTTTCCTTTGGTTCCTTTATATAGTAGCCTCTCCATTGCCAAGTCTCCCTTTTACGGAATTAACGGAATAAATTTTCATAAGAAATTTGTCTTATAAATTTTCATATGAATTAATCCATTATGCCAAGTTTTATTATAACTAACTTAATAATAAAACAAATACATCTCTCCTTTTAATTATGGAATAAAATTTGTACAAAATTTTCTTATCATGAAAAAATCAATTCATAATTGATTTTATAAATTAAAATTAAACCAATTCATGGTTCATTTTAACTTCCATAAAAAGAATAAATTTCTACAATTTTCTTTATATAAATTTCTTTATATAAATCTCTTTATATAAATTAATTTATTTATCCATAATTTTATAAAACAAATCGCGCTTGATTTATTTTATAATTTAAACCAAATAAATTGGTTTCCCTCCATGTGGTGGCCGGCCAAACCAAAGAGGGTGGGCACCCTCTTTGGCCGGCCACACCAAGCCATATCCCTCGCGAATTAAACTCATTTAATTCGCCCAATAAGTCTTCAAAAGACTTAGCCATTTTAAGCTTCCCATGCGCCTCTGATAAATTCAGATTCGACTTATTTCTCTTGATTTGAAAATCCAATTTTTAACACGTTTTAAATCCCTCGGATTACACGTAGTGCGTGTGACTAAATAGGCTTTCGATTTATGTTGGCCGTCTATAATCATCCAATTATAGAATGATCATGAGTGACACCTAGTAGTACATCATGCCCCCCAATTAATCGAAAGATCAACGGTTGACCTCAGAAATTATTCTGAAACCCTTCAGCAGCTCTAATGAGTCGTGCCTCATTCCCTTCACCATCTTATACCCACTTGGTTCAGGACACGGTCTATGTGTGTCAGTCCCACTAGGCTGACTACGTCACACCTAGCCCAAGTAATGTTCTCTCGTCCTTTGGATTTCTAATTACTCTCATGTATTTAAGAGACTCATACTCTAAACATATCATGCTCTAGCCAGAGGCTTTGAGTAACAATCCGACGATAGGCCTTGGGTATACATCTCCTCGCAAGGAGTGGTGAATCCTTTGTAGGTTGTTCAAACATCTTCGGGCACTTCGGCTTATACCCAACCATCCTGGGTCCACACCTCCTTGGAGATGCTTGCTTAAGATGTTAAAGTATAAGTCTCCATGACCAAGATGACTTGAACACCGCAAGTCAAAGGAACATCGCACTTAAGCTACAGTAAGAACTTCACTGACATGTCTATATATAGATTACCATATGAAGTTTTACAGCCAGTCACTCTAATGAACTAGTTCCCTTAACTAGCATTCATGTTTATCTCCGGACATCCCAATGTCACCAGCCAGTGAGAATCAGCTGATTAGAGAATAACCCATGCTAGTCTCAACAGAATTGACAGTGCCCGTATTTATCAATTCATCGACTAGGGATATTTTCAATACTTCACAATTACACATGTAGAGATAATCACTAGTTGTGATTCCATCACAAATTCTATCATGCTGTGAATTGTATTGCGGACATTCAGTAAATGAGTTTAAGATCCCAATCAAATACACAAACATGTATACTCAAATAGTGAATTTTCATTTATTAAAGTAAATGATTACAATTATAAGGCGATTGCCTTAGGACACTTCTCTCATATTACTAACACCTCGGGCATCGGCGGCACCGCGATGTATTAGGGTTTTGGATACTTGGTCGGGCGTGTATGCCCCAGACCAAGCCTAAGAACCTCGGGCATCGGGGGCACCGCGAGGTATTAGGGTTTTGGATACTTGGTCATGCGCGTATGTCCCAGACCAAGCCTAAGTGCCTCGGGCACCGGTAGTACCGCGAGGTATTAGGATTTTGGATAATTGGTCGGGCGTGTATGTCCCAGACCAAGCCTAAGTACCTCCGGCATCGGCGGCACCACAAGGTATTAGGTTTTGGATACTTGGTAGGGTGCGTATTTTCCAGACCAAGCCAAAGTACCTCGAGCATCGCTGGCACCGCGAGGTATTAGGGTTTTGGATACTTGGTCGGGCGCGTATGTCCCAGACCATGCCTAAGTACCTCGGGCATCGACGACACCATGAGGTATAGGGTTTTGGATACTTGGTCGCGCGCGTATGTCCCAAACCAAGCCTATGTACTTCGGGCATCGCCGACAACGCGAGGTATTAGGGTTTTGGTTACTTGGTCGGGCGCGTATGCCCCAGACCAAGCCTAAGTACCTCGGGCATCGGCGACACGTCGAGGTATTAGGGTTTTGGATACTTGGTCCGGCGTGTATGTCCTAGACCAAGCCTAAGTACCTCGGGCATCGGCGGCACCGCGAGGTATTAGGGTTTTGAATACTTGGTCGGGCGCTTATGTCTCAGATCAAGCCTAAGTACCTCGGGCACCGGCGACACCGCAAGGTATTAAGGTTTTGGATACTTGGTCGATGCGTATGTCCCAGACCAAGCCTAAGTTCCTCAGGCATCGGCGGCACCACGAGGTATTAGGGTTTTGGATACTTGATCGGGTGCATATGTCCTAGAACAAGCTTAAGTACCTCGGGCACTGGCGGCACCGCGAGGTATTAGGGTTTTGGATACTTGGTCGGACGCATATGTCCTTAGATCAAGCCTTAGTACCTCGGGCATCGGCGGCACCGCGAGGTATTAGGATTTTGGATAATTGGTCGGGCGCGTATGTCCTAGACCAAGCCTAAGTACCTCGGGCGTTGGCGGCACTGTGAGGTATTAGGGTTTTGGATACTTGGTCGGGCGCGTATGTCCCAAACCAAGCCTATGTACCTCGGGCATCCGCGGCACCCTGAGGTATTAGGATTTTGGATACTTGGTCAGGCGCGTATGTTCCAGACCAAGCCTAAGTACCTCGGGCATCGGCGGCTCCACGTGGTATTTGGGTTTTGGATACTTGGTCGGGCGCGTATGTCCCAGACCAAGCCTCAGTACCTCGGGCATCGGCTGCACCGCGAGGCATTAGGATTTTTTAATTCCTTGGTGACGCATTGTCATTTTGAAAAAAGAATCTCCTTTTATTACTTGATTTTGCTGCGAGAGCTCAGAACGACATAGACAGATGTTCTATATAATTTGCAAATCATACCGAGACCAGAAGAATCCGAGACCGCCGCCGGGCCGGGACCTCCTGAGTTTTTTCCCTTCTCCTCCGACTAGTCTTCCAGTCCCTTCGGGTTCTTCCGAGACTCTGTTCTGACCTCTCTGCTGTAGCACCACCGAGACACCAGCTGGTCTCCTTGGACTTTAACCACCCGGTTGCCTACCGCGAGCTTTTACTTCTGGTGGTAAATAGAGACACCGCTTATAAAGTGCTGAGCGCAGGGTGGCCCAGGATGACATTATTGGAAGAGGGTGCGTCCACGAACAAGATGTTCTCCGGGTTCTTTCGAGCCTGTCACTACCCAATGAGAGTGACAAGGTGATTTGCCCCACCGGCTGTACTCGATTCCCTGTGAAACCAATTAGCGTAGTTGAGACCGGAAGCAGTTCCTCCTTGTCTATCTGCATCTGATCCCATGCCGCTTTGTACAGGATGTTCACGGAACTCCCTGTGTCCACAAAGATGTGCTTGACCCCATAGTTAGCAATACGAGCTACGATCACTATGGCGTCTTCATAGGGAGCTTCTACTTCTTCAAGGTCGGATGGACCAAAAGATATTGTAGGACCCAACTCCTGACTCCGGCTCGTCCCGATGAAGTAGTTTTCCAATTGTCGGGTATAAGACTTCCTGGCCCGGTTGGAGTCCCCTCCAGTAGGCCCTCCGGAGATGACTCCCACATGACCCGAGGGTAGACCCCGCATGGGGGCCTTGCCCTTCTGGGGGTCTCTCCCTAGGGAGAGAGATCTTCGGGGTGCAGGACCCCAACTCCTACCTTGCGATTGTGATCGAGTCCATGGTCGGGCCTCGTTTTCCCCGGCATGCTGTCGCCGAGGAGAGAAACTTTCCCTTGGAGACCTTCTGCGGTACCCTGACTTATTCCACTTCCTTCGAGGTTTGGTGTCTGCCTCCTTGTCGTACTTCTTCTTCAAGGCGTGACACTCTTCAGTGGAATGTGTCAAGCTGCCATGGTAACCACAGTACCTTGCCGACGTCTCTGGCAGCTCGGTCGGTGTCCACCGTCTCCGCCATCCGGCACCTACCAACCCAATGGTCCTTCCCGGGGTGAGGTTCTTTTCCCCGAGCCGGGGCCAGGTCTCCCTCCTATTTGATCGAGGAAACGTCGGAGGGGGGCTCCGACAGGCTTTGCGATGGGCGTACTGTATTTCTTCCACATCGACATGCTTGACGGAGCGACCTAGCAAATCATCGAAGCTGGCGGGGGTGTGGGGGGGGGGGGGGGGGGGGGTTCCTCACCAAGGATCGGAAGAAGTCCCCTTCAGCGAGCCCCCTTCGGCATGGGGGCTTCAACAATCTCCGACGAGAAAGGAGTAGAGGGAGCCTTTGGGGAGGCCTTAGGTTCCTCCCTCTTCCCCTGTCCATCTTCGTGTCTCAGCGCGCTAGAGACTACTGAGTTGACCTTCTCAATATCTCCGGGAGAGTCCCGCCGGTGGTCTGGGCTGCTCCGGCGCGTCGCCCCGGTGGTGTGACAGATCTCCGCGATTGGGAGTGCGAGATGGAGATTCTGTGGATCTCCTCCCGCACAGAAGCACCTCGCTGTGAGGCGGCCTGCTCGATTTGGTGTTGTTCGAGCGCCTCTTTGATGGCATTGGCCACCAAGCAATCTAGTTCCTCTTTCGTCAAGACGATGGATGGTCCCGCCGGCTCTGCCATGGGTGCTCCTTCTGGTGATTTACTGGTTTCCCACAGACGCCGCCAAACTTGTTCCAGAAAGAATAGTCGTCGACGACAGTCACCAGGGTTCAGCCCACGCGGACGCTAACGCTAGAGGAAGAACTTCCACCCTGTGAGATTAACACGAGTGTTAGGGGAACACGCCGGAGGTTGTCCGGCGGAGCCCACTCTAACGCTCAAGTCAGTGCCTCGATCTAGGTGATGAAAGGAAGCCAAGAAAGTATGCGTGAAATAGAGAGTGCGTAACCCCCTTACCGGAAGTGGTTGTACCATGAGTCTCCACAATCTTCGCCACGTCCCCTAATTGTCGGTTACGGGATCACCTTTGCAACAGTTCACGCAGTCATTAAGTTCAGACTGTTGCGATAATTATGGGACATGATTACCTCACAATAATTGGTGATGATTATCCACAGATCCGAAGAAAGGGAGACCGTTACTTGAGGCTGAATGTTTCTTGGGCTTCGCTTCCCTGAGGTGATCTCGGGGTCGTCTGGCCCGGTGAGTCGCAGGCATTTAACTTCCCGAGGTGATCTCGAGGGCCTGATCTCCCGAGGTGATCTCGGGGGCCAGATCTCCCGAGGTGCTCTCGGGCGTGTGTCCTCCTGGGTCGATTTCCAGAGTATGCCTGGCATGAGATGGTCTTAGGAATCCACCTTCCCAAGGGGATCTCGGGAGTCATGGAGAGAGAGTCGTCCAGATTCGGTAGATCACACCACATAGCTTCTTCAATCCATGTGTCAACCACGGGGTGCTCAATCTGTTCAATATATATATATATATATATCGGAGTTGGTTAAGTTTCAACGATTTTTACCAAAGGGCGCACCTGAGAATTGGTATTTACCAAAAGACGTACTAGGGTTTCATTTTTACAAAAGGGCGCAACGATTTTAGTGATCTTCCTATTATACCCCTCCCGCCAACAAATATCGAATCTCTTTCTCAGTTAGAATTCTGAGACATCTGAACCAACTGCTTTTTTAGACTTTTCAATTTAAAATAATAAATTCTGGGAGTCAGCTACAAAAGCGTAAGGTAAACCCTATCACCGCAATTAATTTCAGGCCCACGTTGGGCCTGAAATCATTTGATTTCAGGCCTAACTTGACTAATTGGAACTTGACTAGTACTAATTGGTATGTCTCGGTTGGTAGCTAATTACTAGAAATATTAAGGTCACTAAACAAAACAAATACCTTTTGATTTCACTAAACAAAACAAAACTAATTGGTATGTCTCGGTTGGCAGCTAATTATTAGAAAGAATACTCATCTGGAATTGAGTTAAACAAATTAATAAGCTATAGAAGGGTCTGAAATCTTTTGATTTCGGGCCCAAGCTGTGTTTGCTTTTTTAGTTATTTATTTATTTGTACAAAAAAGTATAACCCCTTTTATATGTATAGCTTGAATATTAAATAAGGCTAGGCTCGCTCCACACTTTACCTGTCAAATAAGAAAAGACGAGGTGGGAAAAATATACGAAATAACTGGACTGAGCTGCACTTAGTGTGTTTGTTTCTGACTTGGAGGTACCAGTGGCCCTTTGTCGATTTACCGAAAGGGCTCCATCCTTTATACCACGGATTAGTTTTAAGTCTTTGACTCTACTTACCAGCTCCACCGCAGGAAATTATTTGATTTCAGGTCCAGCGTGGGCCTGAAATTTTTGATTTGAGGCCCACGTTGGGCCTGAAATTAGATAACTTCAGGCTCAACGTGGTCTCAAATTTTTTTTTTTCATTTTAAACGGAGGGTCTGAAGTCATCTTAGGAGGGTCTGAAGTCAAATGGCTCCAGGCCCTGCATGGGTCTGAAGTCATCTTAGAAATTAGGATTTTGAGAAAGTGGAGATGATCAAAAACACCATAACATAAAATACATTGTGATTATAAAACTGAGCTTCAAAGAATGACAGGAATCATTGCAATGTCAATATAATAAGTAATAAGAAAAGAAATTACGAATGCAATGATCATAATCAAAATTGAAATACTATGAACATAATCAAAACTCACGCAGGGCCACAACTATAAGCATGTTTTGATCATACCTAAGTATTTTAATAAAATAAAAGGATTTTACCATATTTTGTAAAATTATATAAAAGATTACCCTATAAATAATTAATTTAATAAATCATGATTAAATATTATAAAAAATATTTTTAAAATGGGAAAAAATTTGAGTCCACGACGAGCCTGAAGTTATCTAATTTCAGGCCCAACGTGGGCCTCAAATCAAAAATTTCAGGCCCACGTTGAGCCTGAAATCAAATAATTTCCTGTGGTGAAGCTGATAAGTAGAGTCAAAAACCTAAAACCAATCAGTGGTATAAAGGATTGAGCCCTTTTGGCAAATCCACAAAGGGCCACTAGTACCTCCAAGTCAGAAACAAACACACTAAGTGCAGCTCAGTCCAGTTATTTCGTATATTATTCCCACCTCGTCTTTTCTTATTTGACAGGTAAAGTGTGGAGCGAGCCTAGCCTTATTTAATATTCAAGCTATACATAAAAAAGGGGTTATACTTTTTTGTACAAATAAATAAATAACTAAAAAAACAAACACAGCTTGGGCCTAAAATCAAAAGATTTCAGACCCTTCTATAACTTATTAATTTGTTTAACTCAATTTCAGATCAGTATTCTTTCCAGTAATTAGCTACCAACCGAGACATATCAATTAGTTTTGTTTTGTTTAGTGAAATCAAAAGGTATTTATTTTGTTTAGTGACTTTAATATTTCTAGTAATTAGCTACCACCGAGACATACCAATTAGTACTAGTCAAGTTCCAATTAGTCAAAGTTAGGCCTGAAATCAAAAGATTTCAGGCCCACGCTGGGCCTGAAATCAGATGATTTCAGGCCCAATGTGGGCCTGAAATTATGTGCTATGATAGAGTTTACCTTACGCTTTTGTAGCCGACTCCCAGAATATATTATTTTAAATTAAAAAGTCTAAAAAAGTGGCTGGTTCAGATGTCTCAGAATTCTAATTGAGAAAGTGATTCGGCATTGTTGGCGGGAGGGGTATAAGAGGAAGATCACTAAAATCGTTGCGTCCTTTGGTAAAATTGAAACTCTGGTACACTTTTTGGTAAATACCAACTCTCAGGTGCACCCTTTGGTAAAAAGCCGAAGTTTCAAATATAATAATAATAATAATAATAGGATGATAATATATAAAATGAATATAATTTATTAATTTTTAAAATTTAAAATGAAAAAAGTGTCTCGGTTACCAGTACCAGCTACTACCAGTTGGGTGAGGGTTAGAGTATGCATATCATAGGTGGCTCAGTCAGTAGAGGACCGATACTCTGTTTCGTAGAGTTTTCGATCCTTGGGTTGCTTGTGCTTGGTTAGATTATCCGGGAGGCACATTTGAGTATATGACTTGCACTTGATGCAGAAAAGGGTTGAATTAGTTGTCTACGATCATAGATAGTAGAGGATCGATTTATCCTATTTCATGAAGGTTCAGACCTTTTAGTTACACGTGTATGGTTAGATGACCTAAATGACACATTTGAGGACATTCAGATGTATGACTTGTACCGATATGGAAAAGTATCGAGCTAGCCGCTTAACACTTATGAGATTCCATGTATACTTGGTTAGATAACCAAGAACGATTTATGATTTGCATTGCTACGAATCACTTACGGAACTAGACCACCTCTTGGTAGAAGACATCGAAGATGACATTCGGGAAACAAAGAATTGGTTAGTGATTATTTTGAGATACTTCTGAGAGATAGTATTTCTCCACCTCCTTTGGTAAAGCTTGTCGTCAAGAGTTCCTAAACCTTAGGTGGAGGTATCGAAGCGGGCGATGGCTAGTGGACTCGCCTAATGTTATTTTATGAGGGATTTTGACTCATAGACCGGTTGTATATGATTAAATAGCTTTGATGATACATTGGGGTATATAACCTGGGAAGACGTGGAGGATGTGGTGTTAGCTGCTGAGCACCTATAAGATCTGATGTGTTTGATTAGAATTTCTGAAGATGATCTTTGAATAGCAAAGGATCGATTAACAGTTGTTTCAAGGAGATGTTATGGTTTGACATTTACATATTGTCCTTGATTAGTGACACATGGGTGATATTTAGGGATTTGACTATTGCAGTTGGGGATCAAATTATATACTTGGTGCCAAAGATCTTAGGATTGAGTGTGCCTGTGCGATTTTGATAGATTTTGGTTAGATGATAACCTCTAGATCAGTGATATTTCCTCATAGAGTTATGCGGAAACTCTAATTGATTGAAAGTTGATGTTGTATGATTTGTTTTGCGAACACCGATGGATGGTTGTTTGTTTCTGATTCAGGGTGGAGTTAATGGGTTAGAATATCTAGACCACACCTAGAGGTTTTGTTTGGTCAACTCAAAGACATCTATGTATATTCTAAGATCGCATTAAGATTGACGATCATCAACTTAGAGTAAAGATTGTGGGCATATAGAAGATGACGATCTTCGTAAGGTACAAGTATTATGAGTTCATGGTGATGCCATATAGACTTACCAGTGATCTAGACATTTGTATGGATGTGATGAATCTGTGTCCTTGGAGTATTTGACTTAATTTATTATCATTCATAAATGATATCTCAATGTACTCAAGATTGAGGAAGAAATTATTCTTAATTAAGAATTTGAGCACATGTTGGTGTCTTTAGTTGCTTAGATACATTTGTCGAACGAATGGAGGTTCAACCTAGTGGTGAGTACCGCCAGTTTCTCCGGAGTAGGAGAGCCTTAGGACAGCAGACGGAGTTTTTTGAACAATTATCAGATGAACAATCCTTCACTAATAAAATGTTAACACTTCCAGTGGATACTCTGTTGTTCTACGAACAATTACCAAATGAACAGTCCTTCACTAATTCCATGAGCCAAGTTTCTCTTTTGGTGGTGCTCCTCTTGCAGAGACGAAGACTATTCTCTGTCACAAACACATCAAGAATTCTAGCACTTCTTTGAATCTCTACTTGACACATTAATAAAGGAGGTAAGTGGGCAATTTGTGCACGATGCAGTTTCGTAATAACTGCAAGCCACTACCCCACTATCAACAATTCTCAATTATATAAATCATAAATATATATTTTTTAAATAAAAATATAAAATATCTTAACAAATATTTTATCTAAAAATATCCTTACTTTAATATTATTATATCAACTACAACGAATAAAATTACATATAACTGTTAGAATAGGTAATATGTAATATAATATTATTATAATAATTATTTAATAGTTATTAGTAAGATAACTACTATAATTATTTTAAAGTGATCTTGATGAAATTTAAATAATTTCAATTAAGTTGATAAAAAGTATTTTGATATAGTAGTGTTTAATTAAAATTTAGAGTTTAATATTTTAAAATTTAGAATTTAGATGCTACTCTAACTAATTATTACGATAATTTTAAAATGATTTTGACTAATTTAAAATTATTTTGATAAAGTTTAAATAATTTTGACATAAAAAATATTTTAATATAATAATATTTCTTATATAATAATTTTGATTATAATAAAATAGTTACTATTTTATATTATAGCAGCTACATAGTAATTCTTACAAGTTATAATAGTTAGCTATCACTTACGAAGTTGCTATAACAACGTTGAAATAAGAAATATTTTGTATATAAAATTTTGAATGGAAATGAAATTAAATGTCTTTTGATTTTTTTTTAAAAAAAAGTTATTTATTTATTTATTTATGATAATTTTATAATTTGGGACACCCTTTCTTTCGAGAATGGGCAATGGATAGTAGAAAAACTTGGAAACTCCTTGTAATAATTACAAGTACATTTACTTTGAAATCGCAATGAAAGAGGAAATTAAGCATGCATGATGATTAAGATAGAGACATGAATTTCAGAATTAAGAGACAACAATATCTAAAACTGAGGAGGAAATCATCAATCAAACTCAAAATTGTACTTTTCTTATTTATTTGCATGCCATAATTACGTTTGAATTAACCACAGTGACGCTTACGATAACATACATAGGAAGAGAAAGCCCATAAAGCAGCTAGCTGGCGGCCGCATCAACAATATAAAAGTTGAGATCAGACAACATGCAAGATTGTTCACCGAGCTAGCATATTCCAAATCTCATACATGAATGCACACACATAGCCTAGCTAGCTAGGTACCAAAAAGAGTACTGATCGACACTCAATATTCCCCTTCACAATTCACAATTAATTAGCCAATGAGATTAATGTTCCTTAGAAGAGCTTGAGGGAAGAGGATGCATCCAAAGGGTGGATGAGGTAGGTCAGGACCAGAGCCATCAGCATCAGCACGTAAGCAATTCCCTGGTCAATCGATGTCCCTGCGCGATACACGATAACAGTATATGTAATTGTAGTTAGCAAAATCGAAAGAAAGTAAGGATCAAATCACCATCGCTCGTAGGCGAGGGGGCAGGAGCCTGGGCCTGAGCGACCGGAAAGGCAAGCGCCACGGCTAGAATCAAGGCCGCCAGGAGGAGAGGAACGTCCCTGGTGGAGATCGGTGCCATCGAGCAACAATATAATGGACCGAGAGAGAACCGTACGTACGTCAGAACGAAACCTATCCAAACCAAACCTTTGGATCTCTCTCGCTCCTCTCCTCCTCCTCCCTGCTTGTGCTAGCTCCTCTCGGGTGAGAGGGCGGAGGAGGCAGGGAATGCGCGCGGCTCAAGGTGAGGTCGAAGCACGAGTTGGTTTTTATAGCGATATCGGAATCAAAATAGCTGGTAGGGAGGGGCGTCGTGTGAGGAACGTACGCTCCACCGTCGCTGGCCTTCTGCCTCTCCGTGCGTGCCGTCGATCGAGACGGTCCCAACCGCTCGTTCAACGAAAATCTGAACCGCTTCGCATTTCACGGATGGATTAACCGGCAATTTAATAGGCAAAATTACGATGAGCTCGATCACAAGTAAATGTATTTAAATTTAAATTTTTTAATATGTATGAATAGGGATGTGATGTTTGTGAATAATATCTATTAACAAAACTAATAAATAGATAAATTTTATTTAAAAAAATAAATAATATTATAATATTAAATTCACTAATTTAAAAATAGATAAAATTTATTTATCTTTAAATTTAAGATTTGAATTATAATATTTAAGGTAAAAGAAAAAAAATTACAAATATGCTGTTGAGGGCAATAGAATAAATAGGATATTATTGCTCTGCTACGACCGTGTGCTCATGTACGATCCCAATCAGGGCTCCACATAAAATTTTTTTAATAAAAAAATCAATCGGGTCACCTGAAAATCAATTTCAGGCGCTCCGAATTTTTATATTTTATTTTTTTATTTTTAAAAATAAAAAATTTCTAATATAAATTCTAAATGCATTATTATAACCTGTGAACTTAAATGTTATAATCTAAGAGAGAAAAATAAATTTTAAAAAAAATTATTAACTTAAATTTATTATAACTTAACTTTTAAATTCTAAAATATTAAATACTAAACACATATATTAAATTTTTTTATTTTGAATAATATAATCCAAAAGAAAATTTAAATATTATTTGAATAATATAACCCAAAAAAAAACCTGAACATTAAAAGAAAAATCTTATTAACTTAAATCTCTATTGTAATTCAATTCTTAAATCTTAAAATCTTAAATTTAAAATACAAATAATATACTCAAAAAAAAATAGTTATCTCGAGATTTGAATCCAAGCACGCCCACACGAGCACACATCGCCTCGATCCACAGTAGATCAAAATTATATATATTGTTTCGGAAGGAGTCGTCGGCGATGACCAGTCATCGAGGTTCTGCCCATGTGGAAGTTGTTATGCCAAGGAGGAACTTGGGGTCCTGTGAAGTTAACACAAGTGTTAGGGGACACGCCGACAGGGGTCCCGTGGAGTCCACTCCGACGCTCAAGTTAGTAGGTCGTCCGAAGAGTAATGGCAGTGAGAAAGAAATACAGTATGTAGAATGAGAGAGCGTAACCCCCCTTACCGGAGAGGTGAGACTACCATTTATACCGATGGCGGCAGGCTAGACGTCCCCTCCTGATCGGTGACACATCTCCGGTATTTAAGCCACGTTTCCCCTACTTTCGATGAGTACGGGATATCCTTTGAAACGGTCTGCGCTGTTATCGGCTTCTGCCCGTTGCGATATTCAGGGGGCGTGAAGACCTTTTCTAACAGGGGTGCTTATCCATACCCTGAGGGGGGTCAGTGTCTGACGTCGGTTATTGCGGGGGCTCCACCCCCCGAGGAGAGCTCGGGGTTTTCCAATGCCACAGCTCCCGAGGTGCTCTCGGGGCCTCACCTCTCGGGGTACTCCCGAGAGGGATCTCCCAACTGCCTTTCCTGGGCCCATCGCCTTCAGGGATTCCCGGGACCTAGGAAGGAGGGTTGTCTCAGCCTACCGTTGTTGTGCCGTTCAGCTTCTTCATCCTTCGTTCTGGCCAGGGCTCATTCAACCCTATATATATATATATATATATATATATATATATATATATATACAACATATATATATGTATATATAACACAGTTTTACATACAAACGTGGCATTCACCGGGAGCTTAGGATTCCCGCCTAAATCGAATATAAATTTTCAAAATATAAAATTTTTAATTAAAAATACAAATTCAAAAGAAAAAAATAATTACAAATCTTAAAAAAAAAATCAGATCTTAATCCAAAATTAATTTTTAAAAAAATAATTTATCAAATTTAAAAAAAAATTCAAATTAATTTGAAATTATATTTTAAAATTTCTAAAATAAAAATTTTAAATAAGTTATAATGATTACACTAAAGTACAAAAAAAAAATTTAATTTAATTTTAATAAAATATAGGTTTTTAGCTTCCCTTGAGTTGATGTAAGGAAAATAATAGTCCCACATCTAAAGTTACGAAGGGGAATTACACACAGAGCAATTATAAAAATGGACAAAGAATGATAAAGCAACTCATATCTTTTTCGATCTTTTGGCTAAGATCAAGTGTAGTATCTATTTTTATCAGTTTAATATCTGATATGCAGGTCATTGGTCCACTTTGCAATTAAATTAATTTTTATATCGGTGATGACCCATCACAGTAGCTTGCTATAGCACAGGTCTGACACGCCCCTATCAAAGCAAAGTAAACGCATCCACCACCCTTATAAAACTTATGATCATCATTAATATCTTATATTATAAAAAATAATATTATATCTTATATTGACATTAATCCATGATGAAATAAAATTAATTTTCATTTAATAATAAAATTGGCACATATATATATTATCACTAAATATGTTATTTGAATTGTGTAAGATTTTCGTGCGATGCACGAGTATTATACTAGTATATGTATATATATATCGTATTTGGTTAAGTTTCAAATATATTAATAACAATAATAGGATGATAATTTATAAAATAAATATAATTTATTAATTTTTAATATTTAAAATGAAAAAATATATATCTATATAGGATAATTTTTAAGATTTGAGAAAGTCTATCTTAATTATTTAAATTAGGAATTGATTAAATCAATTAACTTAGAATTTATTTAATTAAATACAAAAAGCTTCTCGTTTTTTTGTTACCGCCGCGCGCTGCGCAATCCAGCCGCACCCTCACCTCGCCGCCGCGTCTTTCCGGTGGCCACACCGCACACCTCTCCACTTTCTCTCCACCACCGCGCGCCTGCCAGTCTCCCTCACTGCCGTCCGCGAGTAGCCCTCCCCACCGAAGCAGCCGCTGCCGTGTTCCTCCGCCTGTGAACGCCGCCGTCGGAGACTTGCTACTCGTTGACTCCGGTCCTCTACTCCATCGTGGGTTGCCGGAGAACGCTCGGTTTCCGCCGCAGTCAAGGCAGCAGACACTACCTTTCTTTCCCCACAGAAGAGATAGCCTCCATCGCCACCTCATCCATCACTGCCGCCAGACGCAGCCACCTTCACTGTCGTGACTCGCCTCCACGTGCCACCGACGCCGGCCGCAGGCTGCCGTCGCGCTGTCCGAGAAGAAAGAAGAGGAGAACGAGGGTAACGGATTAATTAATAGTAATTATTCGTTTATTAGTTTTGTTATTAATAGATCGATTAATTAGGTTAATAATTAGTCGATTAATTCAGTAGATGATTAATTAATAATTAACTGATAATGATTAATTAAGATTATTAGGTTCATTGGTTATTTATATTGTTTCATGTAATTAAAGGTTGTTTGATTAATAAAAGTAATAATGAGTTAATTGATTATTAATTACAGAGTTTAATTGATGTAAACAGTAATTAATTTTATTTGGGTTTTAAATGATTAATCAAGTCATTAATTAATTAAATTAAGAATTTATTGAGTAATCAGTGATTTTTAAGTTAATAATTACTAATTTATTTAAGAATTAATGGGCTAATTGAGAATTTATTTGATTAGTTGATGTAAATGAATTTGAGAATTGATTATTTAATTAGAATTAAATAATTAATTTGAATATGAGCTCCATTAAAATAGTAATAATGTTTACGATCATTTGGTTTTAATTTGTATAGACACACACATTAGCATATTAAAAATTTATCGACTTATGTTTTGCATTAATCAAGTTAAACTGGTTCTATGTCTTTATTTCTTATATTGTTAGTAGCTATCCAGGGGTACCCTCCGATTTAGCAACCAAGTATATCCTCGGGACGTGATTAACCAAACTAACTAAGTTAGATCTAGGCTGTTCGATCAACTTAGGAGCTCTAGGTGGTTGGATATGCTGATTGGACAAAATGAGTTAAATGAATTGCACAAATTGAATAGGTCGAATCAATCACCCCATCCTTTGATTTAATTGAGTTTATGGGGTCAATTAAAATTGAGATGTGAGTGTTTACCAAATTGCCGGGGTTTGTTGAGCTAGCTAGATAGGTCAATTAGACTTTCACGTAATCACATCAGACTGAATATGTCAATTAAGTCACAAGACAATGAGTTCAGTTAAATTGTGCATGTTTAGTGTCACGCCCCTGGGGGTATATATAATTCCCGGTACCCACTCGGTGACAATATAATCCAAGAAACCCTAAGAATCATCCAAACTGAATAACCTAAAAATTCATCAACTGTGATGACAATTACTAAGATAGTCAGACAATTTTCAGAATTAGATTTGATAGAGGTGGGGAAAACACATCGTGGTATATTGGTCTCCTTGATCACACAATCCTCATTCGTTGAGTGAATCAAGGAAAGCCAGATGGAAGATCAATACCTCAAGACTATAGCAATTGAGTTGGAGTTAGACCCGAAGCCAAATTTTGCTCGTGATGTGGATGGATCTCTTCGGTTTCGAGGCAAGTTGTGTGTTCCTGAGGTACACTCTGTGAAGGACGATCTCTTGAGAGAAGTACATTGATTTAGATTTTCAGTCCATCCAGGATGTACTCGGATGTATCAAGACTTGAACCGATCGTATTGGTGGAAAGGTATGAAAAGCGATATTCCAAATTTTGTAGCTCAGTGCTTAGTTTGCCAGAAAATTAAGGTAGAACATCAAAGACCAGTCGAGTTACTCCAAAAGATCGCAGTGCCAAAATGGAAATGGATTTGGAGGTAGTTAGGAGGATCATCAACATTTGGTAAAGTTTGCTTATAATAACAGTTGCTACTCTACTATTCAGATGATACCGTTTGAAGCACTTTATGATAGAGAATGTAGAACTCCATTCTTATGAGATGAGGTTGTTGACACTACAAGAATTTTTGGATTCAACAACACCCAATAGACAACGGTTTTTTGAAAAACCGTTGTCTTTTTTTATTTAACAACGGTTTTTTCCAAAACTGTTGTTGTTGAATTTTTTTTGCGGAAAAAGACAACGGTTGTTAAAAAATCATTGTCTTATGTATGTCAAAGACAACGTTTTTTAAAAACCGTTGTCTAATGGGTTGGTTACGACAACAGTTTTTAAATAACCGTTGTCTATTGGTGTTGCTTACGTGGTAATACACAACAGCAAGCTCGAGCGCGAAAACGAAAAATGACTGCCTTTTATAAATCTTCTTTCTTCTCTCTCGTGTGTCGCGAACCCTAATCCCAGCCAAGCCAACCCGACTCTTCTTCTCCCTCGCGTGCCCTGGATCGCAGCCAAGCGCCAACTCTTCTTCTCCTCGCGTGCCCTGGATCGTAGCCAAGCGCTGACCTCTTCTTCTCCCTTGCGAGCCCTAAACTTCTTCTCCCTTGCGACCTCTTCTTCTCCCTTGCCAAGCGCCGACGGAGGCGGCAGCGGCGGATCGCTTGTCGTGGCACAACCTCCCTTGCCGACCTCTTCCTCAAAAACTGCAGCAGGCTGAAGATCCCCTCATGGAAGAAGAGGAAGAAGCGTTCGGAAACCACCGCATCGGCTGACACCTCAGACCACATCGCAGCTTTGGCGGCGCCGACCTGGGGGCATGCTGAAAGGAACAAACTTGTTGGAGGGATCATGCTCTCTGCCGTCGTCCTGTGGCTACTCTATTCGCTAGGGTTCATCTGGACAAGAATCCAAATGATCCGAAAGCTGCAGAAAATTTCAGGCAAACCAGCTCATTTTGATTTGATGGCATCAAAGAGCAATGGGTTTAGATGATTTTTCAACTTTAATTGTGGTTTTGTTAGAATCTTGTTGAGTTGTTGTTTCTGTATGTTTGGACAGACACTTGGGGAAGCATATCAGGTGTTGGGTGATCCAGTGCAGAGAAAAGCTTATGATGGTTTTGGTAAAGAAAGTGTGTCGAGGTGAGCAATAATGCCATTCTTCATAGATCCATGGCCTTTTCGTGTCCTAAATTTTGCTCACAGTTCCCACCCATATAGTAGTTGATATATGTTTCGTTCAACAAGGAAGATACCATGAGAATGCAATTGTTGCAAATTTGCAATCGCGCTTTTGAATTAACCAGTTCATGTGAAGCCAATTTGAAGTACTTCTGTCCTAAAACCTGAAACATAACAAGTTAAGGCTGGAGAAAGTTAAGATATTTTTCTCAAGCAGAAAACATAGAAAAAATTATGTTTCTAAAATTTTCATCAAAATCCATGCCTAGAAGATTGGTCAACACTCCTCATATTATATCACAAAGGGGTTGCTACTAATTAGAATTTCTCTAGAACTGTTCTCATGCAACAATCAAATAAAATGTTGAGAGTAGATAATAAGTTAAAGATCGTGTAATTAATTAGCCTAAAAATTTATGCATCAATAGTTGATTGTTTTCATTCGCCTCATTAAGGCGCCACTAGGCCAAAAATTAGACTAAGAATCTAGTCCGTTACTTTGAATACCTGCAGTCAACTCTCTGTTACATACTATTTAGTATTTCCTATAAAATTCCTTTTTCAGTTTTTATAATATGTAAGGATTATATATGTATTTATTTTCTAACTTAATGTCCTTGTTAGAGCATAAAATTATATTTCCAGATTTATGGCAGGTGCCTGCATCTTCCACATTTTCTGCTGTTCTATGCTCTTTGAATTTTACCAGAAAGAATGAGATTCAAATACCTAGATATTAATGGTCTATCTGTGCCCCGAATAGTTTGGGTGCCTACTTGCGATGGTTGACTAATTGTTTTTCTGTGTTCTTAATATTACTTCTGTTTGTTCATACATCCAAATCATTATTTTATTGTAAAGTCAGACTTGAGGAAGTGATGGCTTAAGCTGTAAGTTATTTGGTTTTCTAGGTTTATTTTATTGATATTTTTTTCCTTCAAATTTTCAGGGAAAATATGTTAGATGCCACTGCCATATTTACCCTTCTTTTTGGAAGTGAACTTTTTGAAAATTACATAGGGTATCTTGCTGTGGCCTCAATGGCATCATCTGAATTGATGAGCGAAAATGAAAGTCCAGAGAAACTTCAAGATAGATTGAAGGTGTGTGCGAAAGAAGAATTTGTTCTCTTTCTAGCTATGATAACTACTTTCTGATTCTGAGATTATCCCAATTTCAATTTTGATAGAATTTGATCTCCTTCTAGTTTGTTATGCCAGAAGTTGGAAAAGGATGTCTCAATTGTAGAAACTGAGTTTTTTTTTCTCAGAAAGACAGAGAGAGACCTCAGTACGAACTTTATGCTGAGGCACTATTTACATTTTCTGTTGGCTTTTTGTTGATAAAATGTTTGAGATTGGATCCCCTTTATAAGGATGGTTTATGCAAAAACTGCCCATTAATTTTTTTTCAATTTATTTTCATGTATTTGTAAAGAACTGTTTTTAATGATTCTAAGGCACTTCGTGCTTGCTCATGACTCAGTGTTTTTCATCATGTCTTTGTCATATTCACAACTACGTTAATATATCACTACAAGAAAAAAGACCTATTGTGACATTTAATTTATGACACTTAATGATAAATGTCATTATAAACTAATTATAATGACACTTATTAAAACAGATTAATTTTATAATTAAAATGTCTGATTAAACCCTTTATCATGACATATTTTATAAATGTCATTATAAATCTAAACATTTTCTTATTAAAATAATTATTTAATTTATTTAATTAATTTTTTCCCAAGAAATCAGCGATTTAATTTATTTAATTAATTTTTCCCAACAACGCGCGCGAACCAATTCCTTCTCAACTTAATCGCGCAAACCTATTCCTTCTCAACTTAATCGCGCGAACACGAACCCTAATTAATCCCCTCTCCTTCCTACGCGAAGCGCGAACCCTAAATCGGCAACGGCAATACTGCAAATCCGAGCGGCAATACTCAAAATCGCAGCCCGCGAGCTTGCGTCGTCCCTCCTTTTCATCTCCACCCTCACTCCCGAAACCTAATTTTGTTTTCTCCCTCGCTCCCTGCTCGCCCCTCCACCTACGCGAGTGCCTCCAACCATCGCACCTCCACCAGCGTGCCCCTGCTCTATCGGCCCTCCCCCTACGCGAGCGACTCCAACCAGCGCACCTCCACCAGCGCGCTCTGGGCTGTGCGAGCGCCTCCCCACGCGCGACGCTCCTCCCTGCCACGCCGTCTGCCCACGGGTGCGTTCAAGTTGAACTTGCTCAAACAAAAGTGCTTACGAACTAATCCTTAGAGGAGGGATACCTCTAGGCGGCAGAAGAAGAGGTACATATATTAACCATTCCTATCGTACTGTACGTATTTCTTTCATGCCATTTGAAAGTCTGCTAAGTATCTGTTAGAGGTTGGTAGAAGAGACTTGCTCCTTTACAGGGTTGGAGAGGGAAGTTGGACCACCGAAGTAGGGTAACAATGTCTCATTTACAGAGTTAGCACAAGCTTTATGAACTCCTACCACAACTTCAGAAGCATAAAATCAATAATCTGTATATCTAAAGGAGTCTCATTTTTAATTTTTTTTTGCAGCTCCTGAAAAACTGATGCGTGATATTTTGGCATAATACACAAACATGATTTGTTTTCTGTAGTGAATCAATGCTTTCTCAGTATCTCCTCCTTGACAGTCAGATAATTTTTCAAACTTATGGCATATCGAGCATTCTTCAATAAGTAGCCTGATTTCTTTGTTGATTCCTATTTTGTTGTGTTGGAGACGAAGAAATGGCAACTAGAAAACTGAAAGTTGTATTCAGCATATTTGCTATCAGTTTCATATTTATATACATACAATATTGAATTGTATCTGCCATTTGATATTTGATTGTCAGTTTGATGCTACCCTTCTGATATTTAGTTACAAATTCAAATTCGAGCTTAAAATGTTGATATCATTGTGCAAGGCTAAGCACATGTAAATTACTTCGAGAAGTTCTTCAAACATTCTACTAGGCTAAGCAACAAAGCATTTTCATTTTATTTTTACATCATACTCGCATTAATTGCCTTGCAATTAAAAAAATGTATTTGCTAAACATGTTGATTGTTACTAGGATATGATAAATTATAATATTGTGATTATAATATTTGGAGGACAAATTCATAATTGATTACACTAAGTGGAAGGAAACATTGGAAGAAAATGAGTTTTATTATTTCCTTTGTAAACTTAAAATACATAATTACATGTCAAATGAGTTATTACCTGTTTCATTTTGAGATAGGGGATTCGACAATCTTGGTGATAATTATTGCATCAATATTGAATTTCCTTTTTATCCACATTATTTTCCCCTGCCTTTTTTGGTGTTTATATGTGCTACCCTACATACCATGCTAAAATTCTAGTACAGACATTAATTCTAGGTTACTTTGTTGTTAGTTTGCTTGTATGATTTAGCAGAGTACAAATTCTTCCTTTGGTTTTTTTCTTGACTCGAACATAAAAATATTTTGGACTAATATAGTTTCCTGACAGATTTCTGTTGAAGATCTTAATAAGTTCCACTCTCGTTACCTGGTCTTTTTCTTTTGCAGTTTAGTTCATCCTTTCTTCAAGGCATTTCACAACATGTTGACCCAAACTTGCCATTTATATCTCTTAGTAAAGGGTTGGAACTGAATACTCTTAGAACAATGTCTCAAATCATTCCGTGTGCGTTAAGAAACCCTCGTCAACCATTTGTTGTGTTATCTGGTCCTTCTTTTGCAATAGAGTTGATGGGCAAGATGCCAACAGGTATGCTTTGTGCCATTAATGGGTAATTATTATGTTTTTTCTGTTGCATGATGATGTTGATATATATGATATTTATTGCCCCATTCATTTGACTAAAACTAGGTTCTGTCACGCTCACATGTTAACATTCACTTATTAATAATATTCAAACTCTACAGATGCTAGACTCCCATGTTTGCATTGTTTTCATTCCAGAAGCTAAGAGTTTTCTAATGACCTTTGGGGTTGCAGCAATGGTGGTTGCATCAAAAGACAAAAAGTTGGCAAGAGCAGCTCAGCAATTATTAGCTTCCCCAAACCTGAGGATAAGCTCCTCAAGGTAAAGAAAACTTTCAATTTTATGTTATTTATTTCTTATTTTTAAAAACTCATACATGTTAGTTCATCCAGAATCATCATCATCAGAAAATTTTCTAGATATGCCCCATATGGTTTTTAATCCATGTTTTAGTGGTAGCCGAGACAATACAAGTAGTCTTTCAATAGTTAATACGAAAACTATGGTTTGTCTGCAGAAAAATCAGCATAAATATCTTTGTTTAATCTTTGTGTAGGCTCTCACACTCCGCCACATCTTGTAAATACATCCCATATTTAAAACATAAACAGGCTTTGGGCCTCTCTCTCAAAGGGGAAAAAATATCTCTGATCAAGATGGTGTGATTACAACTTTAAGCAATGATTTGGGCCATTTGGCGTACTTGGTGAGAGTGGGCTACTTTATCGTCCACCAAAGTCAACCTAGTAGAACTTGAACTTATGAAAGGGTCGTGGCACACAAATGGTAAATATTTTTATAAAATCAAATTGAAGAAATGAGTGTTAGGCATTCAGTGATAGGAAAATTTGTTAGCTTTTAGTGACTTTACAGTGGGAAACTTGCTTCTGAGGATAATAGAAAGCTTTATCTTATTATTCCAAAGGTTTGCACTTGTTAGTCTAAGAATGGTCAGTGATTGTTGATACATCATGAAGGTGAATTCTCCATGGATGCCATTTTGGAACCAGTTATGGTTTTATGCTCTTAGCAATCAACTATATTGCCTATTGATAATTCCATGATTTTGAAACTTGATTAAAGTATTTTATGGTGATTTCTTTCTCTACTATAAATAGAAATGCTTAAAACTCTTATGCACTACAGTTACTTTTATACCATCTTCTTGGTGGCTGATTTGACCATTGTTCTGTCCAGAATTTGAAATGTTCTTGGTATTTACCGTACGTGAGTAATAACCCAAACATGCTCCTATTTTCCATTGTTCTATTTTTTTTTAGAATTGTTTGATTTGGTTGTGGAATAAAGAGATATTGTCTTGCTAATTTGAATTTGTACTCATTTAGTTAACTTTGTGAATCTTTATTCTTCAATTTATGACTTGTGATACTTCAGCGATGTTACAGGAGTGGAAATTGCAGGTGCACTGAAAAATGTGCTTGCCATAGCATCAGCATCGTGGAGGGAATGAATCTTGGAAATAATTGTATGGCTGCTCTTGTGTCACAGGGATGTTCGGAGATAAGATGGTTGGCTACAAAGGTTGGATCAAAATTTGTTTTGTCAATTACATGCTTAGTGCCAACTGCCTGTAGTTCTACGTATAGCAGTTCATATAAATTATTGCCTTATTCTCCTTTTCTGATTAAAGAAGCAATCAATACATCAACTTTCGGTTATCTCTTTTCTTTTCTTTTTAAATACCTATGGTTTGTCATCAGTTATGAACAGTTTCAATGAAATTAATTTGTTTATTTCTGGTTCTTTTTTTCTACTTTTAATATATTTGAAGTGGATAGATTCTCATCCTATCCTGTCCTCTATTGCATCTATTCACTACAGCGTTTTATTTCTAAGGGGTGACAATTTTTCGTTTTATCTCGAAGATGGGAGCAAAGCCAACAACACTTACTGGACTATCAGGATCTGGGGACATTATGCTTACATGTTTTGTTAATCTTTCAAGAAATCGAACTGTTGGATTGCGGCTTGGATCAGGAGAGAAGCTTGATGATATACTGGGTTCAATGAATCAGGTTTCAGATATATCTCTTTATCTCTAACAATAGATTGAAGCAAAATCTACTATCAACTTGACTATCATTTTCCTTTTACTCTGTAGGTTGCTGAAGGAGTATCCACAGCTGGGGCAGTTATTGCATTGGCTGAGAAGTACCATGTAAAAATGCCAGTTCTAACTACAGTTGCTCGCATTATTGACAATGAATTGACTCCCAGAAAAGCTGTTCTTGAGTTGATGAGCTTACCGCAGGTTAGAATAGTTACTGTGATTCTTTGTTTGTCTCACAGTGATAGTTGATATGGGCGAACTGGATTAGTAGATGGAGAAATACACACTCACCTGAAATCCATTTGCATGCCATCACATACAACGCTTAGATTTTGTTTACTTCTTCAATTAATTGGGAAAACCTAAATATTTGGGATCTTTATGAAAGTAATAGATGCCATTTTTTCAATTACCTTGCAAATTTTCAAATCCAAGAATTATGGTTTTATGTTTATATGGAAAGTAATAGATACCTCCTTTTCAATTATCTTGCACCAAGACATGTCTAAGAGTTAAGGTTTTATGTGATACTAGAAGAGGACATTATATCTTGTGCGACTTACCTTAGGATGGGGTTTCCAATGTTATCATGGTTTTAGTGTGAAAATTTTTTAGGGTCTAACTGAAAAATGAAAAGTCATCTTTTAACATTTAACCTCACTTGGAGGTAGATGAGAATGCCATAATAGTAAAATACTAAGAATCTTTGGGTATCTTATGTCATATGATACCAAATTCTAGTACATTATTTTTCACTATCAGTGCATTATATTTTTTTACCGTGTTCAAATCTATTGGTTGATCATTTTGCAATCTTATCGTGTTCATCTTGCCTTCTACCCACTACTAGAAAAAAATGCATTCAACAACAGTGAATCACTGTTGTCGTATGCCAAATACTACTGTTGTTAAAGGCCATGTTGTTAAAGGGGGGTCTACGACAACAGTGAATCACTGTTGTCGTTTGGTTTACGACAACAGTTTGACAACAGTTTTCCATTGTTGTCGTATATTCGACAACATTTTGACAACAGTTTTTCACTGTTGTCTTTTATTATATTCGACAACAGTTTATAACCATTGTCGTATATCAATAACAACAGTTTATCACTGTTGTCGTTTAGGGTTTTCACTGTTGTCGTTTAGATGAGTTTTAACAACGGTGTTTAACTATTGTCATATACCGAATTCACCGTTGTCTTTTATTATATTCGACAACAGTTTATGACTGTGTTGTCGTTTATCAATGACAACAGTGATAAACCGTTGTCGTTTATAATATTCACCGTTGTCGTTTAGAAAAACTTTAACAACGGTGTTTAACTATTGTCGTATGTCATATTCACCGTTGTCTTTTAATATATTCGACAACAATTTTATCACTGTGTTGTCGTAAATCAACGACAACAATTTATCACTGTTGTCATATACCATATTCACCGTTGTCTTCTATTATATTCGATAACAGTTTTACCTATATAGCACTGTTGTCGTTTATCTACAACAACAGTTTAGCTTTAAAAAAACCTGTTGTGCGTTTGTACTGTTCCACAACAGTTTCATACCAATTTGACAACAAAGATATTTTCATTATATTTTTAATTAAAAGGCAATAATTTAACCTCGAAACAAAAATTATATATATCAAACATCATCAACATATTTACAATAAAGATCCACCACAACCTTTCTACAGACGAAACCACAAAAGTATCTTCTATCCAAAAACCTTTATACAGACGAACCCACTAAAGTATCTTCTGACCCAAATTACAAGAGTTCAAATTATATATAATTCTGACCCAACTAAACTTACAATGAAGTTCAAATCACAAAAATTATATCTTGGAAGGTCAGATTAATGGTCTTCGAGCATGATCACGAACAAGTCCCTGCAGCTGGAAAAAAGAGAACAAACACTCTAATTAGTTATTCTATTAAATGCATATGTCCAATAAAAAATGATCCATGAAGATATGTATCAACAAACAACAAAAATAACAAACTAACAAACAAACAAATAAAAAAGATATGCATGTATCAACACTTGCAATTATAAGGAAACTGCTAGCTTGGCTTATCTAGACATTTACAGCCTTGCAACAACTTTTCAAGGAAAATACTCAGACGACCATATTAAATATCTGACACATGTTCTTGATTGATTGTTTGTGATTCAGAATCATATTCTGAATCACAAACTGTGTTTATTTAGGCAAATAAAAAAATATATTGAAGAATTGCATCCAATCAGGGATGTTAGGCAGAACTGCTGAAGCTCCAAAATTATTGAAAAAAATGTATTGAAGGAATTTCTATTGGATGAATGTGTTTATATTTATGTTAATTTCATACGATCATACAATTAGTCATGCCAAATTCAGTCTGTCCACTACTATTTCGAGTAATATGATATTTGAGTTGAATCGTATCTAGTAGTAAATGCAGCTTGTTGAAAAGTTTAATTCCTAGTGATGAGTTCAGTGATCTGTAGTGGTGATTAGTTTATCCTCCTTAAATGAGAACACTTGAAAAGCTAGGCTGCAAATTCAAGTAGAGATGCAAGAAAGCAACTAAATATCAAGTTTCTGCAGGTTTTAGACCACAACATTAAAAGGAATTTGGCCAAACTAGTACGACTCTATTGTTCAACGAATCTACTTGAACATCTAAGTAACTTTCATATCCACTAAACTAATTGTTCTCCAATGTATAAAAAATAATCTCAGGTTACAACATCTCTAAAAAAATATTGTTGATGTATATTGTTTGATTCAGGGGAATATCACCCGAAAGCTTAGTAACTAATATTTACCAGGAAAAGTTTAAACCTTAGTAACTAACATTTACATACCTATTATCAAATATAATCCTGTATACAATCAGCTATCGCGGAGCGCACTTCATCAATTTCATCTTGGGAGTACTCTGCTTTTGCAAACTATGAACAAAAACACATTATATGATTGTACAGAATAAAACATAACAACTTGAAAAAAATTTATAACTAGATAACTTTAAATATTTGAGATAATAAAGAAATTATTACTATCGTTCGGAATGCATCCCCCTCGATTGATGTAACTTCTTCAGTAATTTGCTTCATAAATCTCATCACATAATATCCACATTGTTTGGCATCCGGTTGCCTAGGAACCTAAGGCAAAGATAATTCATATTTTTAATGCTTAAAATACCAATATTATACACAATAAAAAATTTTGATTTAAATAGAAGTACAAATACCTTAATCACTTCCCACTGTACTTGTTTTCTTCCTTTTCTTCCTTGGAACGAATTAAACAATTTTATTGCCTCCAATGTCAAAAATAATAACAAATTGAACCACTAAAAATAATTAAATCTGTCATCAAAACATAATATGTATTAAAAGTATCCAATCTCTAACAATGAAATGCCCAATTTTAAAACCATATAGTCCATCAACTTTAAGTCAAACCTATATGATAAATCTTGCAAATATGCAAATATACATATCTGCATACGACCTGTACCTAGTATACACTTCAAACTGATCCATGCACATGATAGGTATCTATCATTTAACCCAAACTCATCCGTTTAATGAGTACCCAAACCCGATTAGACAGGTGAAGTAGACATGGATACCCAAAAATTAGAGTACAGGAGCACTGAGAACTGAATAGAGAATTGGTTTCGCTGAATTGCAAGAAAGATTAAATCATGTGCTCTGACAGAAGAATGCTAGTTTGGATAATTCCAAAAAGAACTCAGATCTAAAGACAAAAAAAAACAGAAACATCCTAATCCCAATAAGTTAAGCTAATCGATACTGGTGGCATTGAATTCACAGGGGTTCAGGCAAGCTGCTCAATTCAGGTTGGGGTTCAATAAAAAATGCTCCATCGGTTGAAAGGCTGAAGCAATCCATCTAAATTCTTACTCATTTTGGCTGCTAGTTTCCTTGCCTCGTGTCACAAATACCAGAAAATGATCATTTAGACCAAGTGTATAGAAGCATGGAGGGAAGGTAGCAGTAGCTAGTGCAGCACAATGTGGACATTGTGCCATAGATAAAGAAAAATGTCACATTTGACAGACATGAAGCACCCACTAGGATAGAAGGGTGTTGTCCTTAGCACAAACATTGAGAGAATTATTCATAAATTATAGGTAAGACCGCAACTCCACATAAGTGGCAAATCGTTTTTGGTTAGTAGTTTCAGACTCCCAATGCCCATGACAAATTGAATCAGATAAATATCACATGTTAATGAGAAAAATAAATGAAAATTAATTTTAGATTATATAACAGATCTCAATTTGAATGTTTTCTTCAGCATTCTCTACAAAAAAATCATAAGCAAACATTATATATTCAGCACCAATTGTCATGTGGTTCAATGTTAGCAACTTATTCGACCACATTAGCATGCACAAATTAATTGAAAGCCATGAAAGACGCAATGAATTGATCCAATAATAACTGAGTTTTAATATTCTCATGTATAACGATGTATATTAGTGATTTAGTCCTTTTGGTTTGGTCATTAAATGTTTATCGGTGAGGTTTTTAAGACCATAGAAGTAGTCCTCACATGCATTGTTTCCTTGGAACGACTATAGTTGATTAACACTGGACAGAACAGAAAACAAAGACACTATAAAAAACAAGAAAATCTACAAGCACTAAGCAAGCACATACTGATGCTGTATCAACCATATATCGACAAAGGATTTTGCTCAAGTCACCGATATCCTCATCTGAAAGTTTAGTTAGCCTGGCATCAAGTGGAATGATCATTCTGAGCATACCACGGAAATTGTCCATAGGAGGCTTTAGTAACTGCAGAGCTCAAGCAAACATCACATAGTAAGGACAGTTTTTACTGGAAATAGAATGTTTTTTCTATATGACAAAAGTCTTCAACCTGAGGTAAATGCATAATGGAGTGGAGAACTAGAAATGCAAAGAATAAGCTTATGAAGAAAGCCAACACACCATCTCGTTTAACATGTTCTTGAAAAGCAGCTTCAGGACAATGCAACTGTCACCAATCTGACCAAGGCATCCAAATACTGCATCTGTGATGGACTTAAAGGTTTTCCGATTTGAATCTTCCTCAAAATTTTTGGCAAGAAACCTTTCTGAAATGAAATGCAATATGTAGCAATCAGCATAGTTGGAACAAAATTTGAACGGCTGCTTATTGTTCCGAGACATTTCAATCATCAGAGAAACAACAAACTGTACTCATAATATTTGCAAGCTGAGATAAAATTAAAAAACTACATAGAATGTTACAAATATCCAATTGCTATATGAGACAAACAAAAGCCATAATAATCAGTATCCTTCTGTTAAAACAAGCAAGTCATGATGAGCATATTTCCTACTGCTGCACTAGGTAGAACACGTACAACACTAGATTAGCTGTCTCTAAGAAATTGTGCAGAATATGGCTAGGTCGTTCATTAGTTGCAATATAGTATTTGTTCTCCACAACCAATATGATCAAGGTTTGAAACCTTGAGCGTATTCAGTTTTCAACTGGAACAATACAACTTTGGTCCTATGTGGTATCGTGCTAATATAATTTCAAGATTAATTATCTGTAATAAAAAAAAAATAATACAGTATGGTTAACAATATAGACAATTAATTATAATTACCAATAAGTTATCAATCAATTATAGGGTATTAATTAACTACATAACTATATAACTATACATAATTACTTACATATAGTTCCGAGATGTAGTTTAAGCAAATTTAATTTAAAATCTCAAATCATTCATTTCTATGTGTAAATTCACATAATATCAGTTCCGAGATGTAGTTTAAGCAAATTTAATTTAAAATAATATACATTGTCAGATCTATTCTGAGGGAAATTATTTGAGGTTGACATATGGATTGCATCTTACTATTGAAGTACATCCAAAGCCTATATTAGTATAGTAACATTTAGATCCTTAAACATTTTCATTACATTAAATATAATTTCTTACAGAGTAATAAATAAAGTTACAAAATATATCTACAAATAAATTGTTAGTTTTTGTCTGAATAGCAAAGTCTTACACAACAAACCAAAGAGCATAAGATGCTATAAATCTACTTGTAAACTACTAATAGGGTTAGCAGAAAATTATGCTCTACTGGACAATGTTCTTAGTTTCAAACTCATCAACAGTTAGTGAATGAATGAAGTTATCAAGGAATTAGTTGGGTCCTACATAAAAGAAATGATCAAAGCTCAACTAAACCTAGCTAATGCAATTTGGGAATCTAATAGAGCTCACGTACAAGTTTGGGAATCCAAAGGGAAACATCCAAGAATGAAGATTACAACCAAGCCTTACCTGAAAACCCACACACCAAGCTTTCCTCTGCTCCTTTCTGTTTCGATCAGAAGAAACCCAGCCACATGCAAGAGCCCTAATTTCCAGAAATCCCTAGGAAGAGGACTAGGTTAGCTCCAACTCACGGTACCAAAAACAATCAATAGCGATCTCAACTCACTAGGAGGGCCGCTGGCAGTGGCACTCAGCCGGGAAGGAGCAATTCGCCTGTCGTAGCTAGCGATGAAGATGCGGTGTTGACGCTGGGTACTGCTTGCCTGGGCGTCAGTAGCTAGGGCACGCGATTGAGGAAGAAGAAAAGGTAAGTGAGGAGGCGTCGCCTCCTTGCTTGCGCGATGAAGAAGAAGAGAGCAAGAGGAGTCGGGGCTCACCTCGCGAGGGTGAAAGGAAGTGCCGCTCTCGGGGCTTCCTTGGACTCGGGCGATGAAGAAGGGGGAGAGGCGTCGACTCGTGGCTGCGAGGGGTTTGTGTGAGAGAAGCGGAAATGGTCGGGGGTTTGGGTGGTTGGCGGGCGAGGAAGAGAAAAGATTAGGGGTTTGTGCGACGAGAAAAAAGATTATTACTGGGGTGCGGCTGTCTTCATCTATCTGTTTATCTCAGTTTCTGGTTCTTGATGTAGATATTTTGATGATGTTATCTTAGTTTGGACTAATACTGGGGATATCTTGATATATGATATTTGCACAGTATTATGTATGATATTTAATGATATTTTGATGTATGATAGTTTGAAGTGTGCTTGCTCAATATTGTTTAATTATTTAAATAATTTATTTTTTAAATGATATTTGTTGTAAATTGTTGGCTGCCTCAACCAAAAGATAACGATTTTTATTTGTTGTTAAATTATTGTTTAAATCACACACAAACAATGGTTTAATACTATTGTTAACCTGTTATCGATCACATTAAAAGACAACGGTGAAAACCTATTGCTACACTATTGTTATTGATTATAAACGACAACGGTTTGTTGCTGTTGATGTAGACCACCCCTTTTAACAACATGGCCTTTAACAACAGTGATTTTCGCCTACGATAACGGTGAACGCCTGTGGTTAATAAACATTTTTCTACTAGTGTGAACGTTAACTATTGAGGCTGCAGAGCATTCATCAGGATGCTGAGCTGGTACGGATTATTAGATAGCGATTGCTGATTGCTCAAAGTCGACAAAAGAGTTATGCAGCTTGCTTCACAAGCCTCAAATCAAGTAAACTTGACACATTTTCTAGTCAACTGGGTCAAAAGTGCAACAATACTAGAAAATTCTTCAACAAATCTTCGCTAATACCCGGCTAAACTAAGGAAGCAGCGAATCTCCTATACTGGCTTTGGTTGTTCCCATCTATCAACTGCTTCAATCTTCTGCGGATGAGCTCGAGTGGAGCACGACAATCTGCTGACACTTGCAGATTTTTGCTATATATAAAGTGGGTAATATATCATTTAACTCTTTTATATTTATCCTTGTACATGAATAAAAAGATAAATGATATTATATATGCCTTTGAAAGGGAGATTCAAATGATATTAAAAATAACGAAATGAGTTAAAATAATAATATAGTTGGAGGATAATGCACACCGCCAAGGCACTAGGTGCGTCCGCTCTGCGCACCACAAAGGCTCGTGGCACTGGGTGTCTTCGCTCTACATACCACCAAGGCACTGGCTGTGTCTGCTCTATGCACCACCAAGGCTAGTGGCACTAGTGCCTCTGCTCTGTGATAAAATTGTCACACTCCGGGGGTATAGTTCCCGATACCTCACTCGGTGACAATATAATCTAGGCCAAATTATATATATATATATATATATATATATCAAAAGGACTCCTGTACCTGTGAAATTGGAGATCAAAGAATACAGACTGTCAGCTAGATGATTAAGTGGGTAATCGTGAAAAATATGCATGAATGGTGTTGTAAATAGGAAGGAGGAGAAGGGCTTGTACTCAAGAAGAAGAGGGCTGTTGCATGACTAGTGGATAAATTAATTCAAGATGGTGATCGAGTGCATTCAAATTGAGTGACAAGTGAGTTAGTCCATCCAAGTTAGCTGCACCCAGCACTTTACTTGCGTAACTCGACCAACTTAACAACATAAAACTAATTTATTTTTTAACCTTTAATATGCAAGACTAATGGAAAACGAGTATGAAAATGCACCCAAAATTAGAAATTGATCGTTCAAGTACACCCATAATTACGGAAAATATCATGCAATAATCTACTTGTTTTTTCCAATCAATGAATTAACCAATATATATATTTGATTTAATTTCGAAGTTGGAGTTGTTGAGGAATTATAGAACTAACTGGGGCTATGGTAAATTATGTGACCGATAAATTATATGACCGATAAATTATGACCTGGTAGTTTAATTTATTGACCATGGGACTTTTTACTGGGCTCTAATTATTTATCGTGTCATAATATTATCATATTGATCCTTAAATATTGAACCTTATTCAGTTAGATTTTAATACCGTTAAAATAAGAATTAAAATAAGAATAATAATTAGGAGAGTGAAAATGGGAGAGTGAAAACCATAGTGAATGACGTAGCACCTTGCATGCACGATCTCTGACTGGTTCACCATGCCCCCCAAGGTATAGTTTGATTCGGGACGGCGGCCGAAGGTCGCCGATGGTGTCCAAGTGATAATCGGACGTGTACATGTAAAGTGCCACGTCATGCCACTTCATGCCACATCATTCACTATGATTTTCACTCTCCAATTTTCACTCTCCCTGTCATTACTCTCAGGGGCGGAGCCACCCTTAGGCTAGGGTGGGCTCCAGCCCCACCCACATTAACCCAAAAATATATATATATATATATATATATATATATATATATATATATATATATATAAATTCAAGGCTAATTTTTCTTGTTATCTACTACCCTACCCACGTTCTGTCTCTTATTACCGCCTGCCAATTCTCTTCTGCCGCCATTCAATATTTTACTGCTTTCAATCACAAATTCTGCCGCCGCCGCCTTTCAATCACCATCCGCCCGTCGCCTTTCTTCAATTTTCTGCACAGGCAGGCGCAGCACAGCTTCTGTCTCGAACTTTATTTCTGCGCAACTTTATTTCTGCACGGCATCTAATTTTTTACAAGTATGTTTTTTTAATTAGTTACTTTTTTCTACAAGTATAACAGCTTCTCTGATTTTTGCACAGCTTCCGAAGCAAGTATGATTTTTTTTTAATTACTTACTTTTTTTCTTGCAAGTATAATTTGCATCATATTATATTAGATTAATCACTAAATAATATTTCTTTATTATTGGATATGATAATTTTTGTGTCTATTCATTTTAATACAGAAAACTCAAGAAATGAAAAAAAGAAAAACTATCAATTTTTTTTAAAGCAAAAGATCAAACATCGACAAGTCAAGGGCATTCTCCATCCAATATTGATATATCAAATTCTAGTAATCAACAACCTAACAAATCTCCTATAATGGAGATTGATGGTTGTTCTCTTGAACCTGATCCGGGATTACGCACTCCAATATGGAAATATCCTGTTAATCAAAGGGATGAAATTAGACGAGCTTATATTAAGATGGCGCCATATCAGCCTATTCAGAATGAGTATCCACCGACCAAATTCGGAAGTCAAAATTGGCGATTCCAAAGTCATTGTTTTAAGAAATTTTCTTGGTTAGAATACTCTCCTTCGAAAGATGTTGCATTTTGTTTTCCATGCTTCTTGTTTGATCATAAGCATCCTCCTCGCAATCCTGCATTTATGACGGATGGATTCAAATATTGGAAGCGAGTTAATGACAGTGACAGATGCGCATTTTTTATGCATATAGGATGCAATACTTCACCACATAATAATGCTGTGGAATATCTTGATAATTTGATGAATATACCTCGTCATATTGACAAAGTGATGAATGCACAATCTTCAGATGAAAAACAGAAGAACAGATTGAGGCTTACAGCAACTATTGAAAGTATTAGATGGCTCACTTTACAAGCATGCGCATTTAGAGGGCATGATGAATCTCCATCGTCTAATAATCGCGGCAATTTTATCGAGATGGTAAAATTTATGGGGAAAATAAATGAGAATATTGGGGATATCGTCTTAGAGAAAGCTCCAAAAAATGCAAAGTATACTTCACCAGATATTCAGAAAGATATCTTGAATATTCTTGCCAATCAAGTGAGAACCAAGATTCGTAAAGAAATTGGGGATGCAAAATTTTGTATTTTAGTTGATGAAGCAAGAGATACATCTAACAACGAGCAGATGACTATCGTATTAAGATTTGTGGATATTGATGGTTTTTACGAGAGCGGTTCTTTGCCATTGTACATGTGACTGATACAACTGTTGTAACACTTAAGAAAGAAATATCTGATGCTCTTGGTCGTTATGACTTGCATATCCACAATATACGGGGACAAGGATGTGATGGTGCTAGCAATATGCGTGGTTGTTGGAATGGATTACAAGCTCTTTTCTTGAAAGATTGTTCATGTGCGTATTATGTACATTGTTTCGCTCATCGACTTCAACTAGCATTAACTGCAGCTGCTGAAAAAGAGGTATCCATTTGGTTATTTTTTTCAAAATTGAATTCCATTTGTAATCTCTTTAACGCATCTCCTAAACGCCAAGCTGAGTTACTTTCTGCTCAAAAAGTTAAAGTTGCACATATGATAGTTATTGGTGAACGTGATACTGGTAAAGGATGCAATCAAATTGGAAATTTATTACGACCTGGAAAAACTCGGTGGAGTTCTAATTTTGACTCAATTTGTAACATGATTGATATGTATAGCTCTGTGATTACTGTGTTAGAAAACATAGTGCATGATGGGTCCTCTTCTAATTCCATCCGCGGTGAAGCTAGTGGTTTGTTGATTGCGATGAAGTCTTTTGATTTCATATTTATATTACACTTGATGCAAAAGATAATGGGGTTAACAAATCTGCTTTGTCGGGCATTGCAAGAGAAATCTCTAGACATTTTAAATGTAATGACTCTGTTTCAACTACTAAAATTTTGCTTCATACTTTGAGAGAAGAAGGTTTTGTTATTCTACTTAGTTATGTGAAAGAAGTTTGTGCTAAGTATGATATTGAGATACCTGATATGGAAGCTCGTTATAAATCTGCTACAGGTCGTTCTTGTCAACAAAATGATTCAATCACAGTTGAACATCATTATCATTTTGATGTATTTGTTGCTGCAATAGATTTTCAAATTGAAGAGCTTAATAGTAGATTCAAAGATGAGGCAGTCGAACTTCTTAAGCTTAGTTGTGCTTTGGAACCTAAAGAAAATTTTAAATTTCTTAATGTTGATCACATCTATCGACTTGCTGATAAATTTTATCCTCTTGATTTCGGCGCACAAGATTTGCATCACTTGAGAATGCAATTAGATCACTATAAGGTTGATATTGTTGGTCATGAAAGATTTCAGAATTTATCAACTATTTCTGAATTATGTCGAAATTAGTTGAAACAAATAAATCAGGACCTACCATTTGATTGACAGGTAATTTTTTTTCTTATTTGTTATAGTTTATATATTATAACTATACCATTTGATTAATATATTTGTTTAATTGACAGGTTGATTCGTCTTGTTTTAACTCTTCCCGTCTCTACAGCAACAACAGAACGAACATTTTCAGCTATGAAACTTGTTAAAACAGCTCTTCGTAATAAGATGGAAGAAGAATTTTTAACAGATTCTATGGTCATTTACATTGAACGGGAGTTGGTTGAAAATATCGATAACGATATAATCATTAATGAGTTTGATTCTAAGAAGAACCGAAGAGCACAACTTCAATAATATTTTTCTATGATTTTGGATGTATTGAATATTGAATATTTTTATTTTATGTCTTCTACAAGTTAATATTCACATACTTTTTATATTATTTACATTTTTGAGTTAATTAAGTTTTTATATCAATCATAGTAGCCCCATGTAGTTTGAAAGTCTGGCTACGCCCCTGATTGCTCTTAAAATAATCTGGGATACTTGGCGAAAAATAAGTTAAGAGGGGCAGTAATTTTCTCTTTTTTTTTACATTTTCTTTTTTCACGGAGCATCGTATCAAAATTAAGTTGATTAATTCTACGATGTTTGGTCAGTCCAATTACTCTGCTAAAATATAAGTAAGAATAATAAATTGTAGTAACAATAAAATAGCTTATAATTTATCGTAGACTTTAAAATGAAAAGGACGATCTCGAGAAACCTGAGAATAGATTTAGTTTCCATTTTATTTTTTTAAATTGTTATTTTGTATTGGATGGACAAGTAACTCTTACTTTATATCTGTATCGAAGAAGAAAAAGAAAGAATGAGAAAGGAAGATTATCGATAAAAATGGAGAAGAATATTTTTTGAAAGTAAAATCATCATAAGAATTTTTGTTTTTGAAAGTAAAATCATCATTGCCCCCAGGGCTATGATGCAGCGGTAGGTCGCTAGTAGTTAACTCAGGCATCCGCGGTTCGATCTCCAGCTACGACGTATTTTGCAGGAATTTTTCCTCCAAATGGGGCGCGAATCCTGAGACGTTGGGCTTCTATTGCCCACAGCGAGCGCTTCTCGATTTACCCTAGTGATCGTTGGAAAATTTCCGTGGAGCCGGACCGATCACCCCAGGTTCAATTTGTCTGCTGTAAGTTCAAAAAAAAAAATCATCATAAGAAGAAGAGTGAGATCGTTCAATTTTTCTACTCTGGTTAAAAATAAAATAAAATAAAATAAAATAAAATATCATAAGAAGAAGAGTGAGATCATTGACGATATCATGAGACAGAAAAAAAAAAAAAAAATGAGCGGCCAAGGAGGGGAAAAGAATTTATTGGATTTAGAAAAATAAAGTATCAACATGGGAGAGAAAAGATATGCTAATTTTAAAAATTAAAAAAATTAATTAAGATTTTTTTATAACAAATAATATTAGAATATTAGGACAGATCTTATGGCCAATAAAATAACGGTCTACCTTGAATTTTTTTTCCTTCCGTTCATTTCTGTTTATTTATTATTTTTTAGTTCGGAATCCGTAGAATACAATCGACTAGTAATTTGACTCGATTACCAATCAACGTTACCTGCGTGTTATGCTTAATAGGAATCCAACACTAATCATAATTCCTAATTTGACTGATTTCAACGTGAATCATAATTCCTAATTTAACTGATTTCATTTTATCCGAATTATTAGGAATCCAACGGTAATTCTAGTTCACTAACTCTCAATCCACACCCATTACTAATTTATATATATCTAATGACGGTAGATTACACTTCTACCGCTGCTTCATAATCAACCCCCATCGATGGAGCCTTCACCTCCGACGGCCGCCTCCCCCGTCCCGATCGACCTTCAGCCTTGGATAGCCTTCTCAGGCGGCGTGGAACTGCGTGTGATGGCGCGGGCACATGTTCGGCTAGATCGCCTGGTTCAAGCCCCGCCACGATTGATCGTCCGCTTCTGTCGGCGGACGATTCCTTCTCCGGAGCAGCCGGGCGAGAGCGCTGAATTCGCCATCCACCAACCTTTCCATCTACTCATGCAGGCGCAGGCATGGGAAAGGGAAACACGGCTGATGTTGGCTCATGTGGCGGCCAATTACGTGCGGCGGGCCGACCTAGATCGGCTTGCAGATGTGTTCTTCGATTACACATCCTCCGCCGTCCGTCGGCTACCCATGATGCGTGCTGTTTTGATGGAGATATATTCCATCATTTTCGTCCCCACCGCGTCTTCGGGCGTCAGTCACTTCCTGCTCTGGCTGCCTCGGGAGGACTTTGCTCTGTTTTCCCAGAGCGAGGGCCGCAACATTAACGCCCACTTCGACGACAGAGGTTCCAGGCCAGCATCTGCAGCGGCGGTGGAGGGTCTCAAGATGGTCGCCGCTGAGGAACCCGACTCTTGTTCCATATGTCTGGAGGATTACAAGATGGCGGCTCCATTGTTGGCGATGCCTTGCAGTCATCTCTTCCATGCGGCGTGTCTGAAGACATGGCTGGAGCGGAACTGTTCGTGCCCTCTCTGCCGCTTCTCGCTTCCTGAAGAACAGTAGTAGCTCGACAGCTCAACGATCGGCGGCGACTCCTCATCGTTCATATCTCATTTATTAGGGTTTCGTTTGCTCCAATTATGATTAAGCTTGTGTTGCTTTTTCTTCCTCGTCATACAAATTAGTTTCATTCGTCTTTATTCATTTTTAGACTATGGAGAACTTGTGTTGCTAGCAGAAATCTACAAGACTATGTTTGCCTTGCCATCATTAATATTACGTACATAATTTTACTATTCTTGGAATTAGATTGTATCTAAACATAAATCTTAACAGCTGTTCCAGATTTAATCCGATTCAATTAAGGATTTTTTCCCCTAATAAATAACGTAGCTTACAATGCCAATAAAGAATTAGTTAACATAATACAAATTAAACCAATGGAAGTGAATCACTCGTTTCATTTTAGTGAATTTTTTATACGCGCGATCGGAGGGTTAATTGATAGATATATATAGTTATTTGCTAAATCTTCTGTCAACATATAGGCACAAAATATTTGATGATTTTTTTTTTTTTATGTTTTAAAGTTTTACCTTCGAATGACTTGTTTTATTTTTCTAAATGGAGGATGAATGATTTTATTACCCTTTTCCTTACCATATATGCCTGAGATTGGCACGGTAAACGGTTAGATAACGGTAATTATAACACATTTATCAAACTGATGTTAAGTTTATTACGATCTTGAAATCAGATTGCCATTAAAATTCTTTGAAGCTGGCTATTTCCAATTATATGGAAGATATGAATCCAACGGTAAACAGAATTCAGTATCATGATTTCGTCATGTGACATTAGAGCCACCTTATATACTTAGACAAAAGGAGAAATCGCTCGCCCCCGCCGCACCCGTCCCAAGGCCATCACGAGGGAGGTAAATCACGGTCCCCGGAGTAATTAGTACACAGTTGGGCCGAGAATTGATACATCAAACGCCCAGAGTTTTAATCCAGTGCGCCTCGCGCAACTCGAACCCAGGACCTCTAAGACAACACCCCCATGCACTAACCACCTCTTCTTCTTCTTCTTCTTCTTCCTCAATCGTCTTCTTCTTCATCATGGAGCCTTTGGCTTGGAGCATCCACCCAGACAGCTCCGCCCGTCGACGGTGATTCCTGGGCGGACAACTCTGCCCAATTGATCGCACTTTTGCCGGCGGAAGATTACTTCTTCCCACGACGTCGCAGCTGAGCACCCCTATTTCATCACCCTAGCCCTACTACCACATTAACCATGAGCCCACCTGGGAGGAGCAGATGCTGCGAATGTTATCCTGCGTCGCGGCGAATCAAGTTCAAACTTCAAAGTAAAAAAAAATGTTGGGTACAAAATCAAAAGTGAATCCCAAATCCTAGTAACTATCGAGTAATTATTACAATGCATTTAGACTGAGTTTAGATTTAGATTTTACACTATGTAAAAAAGTTAAACAACAACGCTTTTTCCGCGTTGTCGTTAATGCTTAAAAAGCGATGTTGATGAAGCCGTTGTAGAAAGTATATCTACAACAACGCTTTTTCCGCGTTGTGGTTTGGAGCAAAGACAACGCTTTTTTCGCGTTGTCTATTGGTTTTTAAAAAGCGTTGTTATTGACGCTGTTGTTAAAAGTCGGGTATCAAAGACAACGCGGAAAAAGCGTTGTGGTTTGGCACAAAAGACAACGCAAAAATCGTGTTGTGTATTGTTACTTAAAAAAACGTTGTCTTTTTAATAGGCAGTGTTTTTCACAATTTATAATATTCACAATTTATAAACATTTTTATTCACAATTGATAATATTCACAATTTACAATATTCACAATTTACAAGCATTTTTATTCACAATTGATAATATTCACAATTTACACTGATAATAGTTTACAAAATTCACTTATAATACAGTGCATTATTTACAAAAGTGTTTGTATTCCATATTAAATACAAAAAATATCTCAATTCACAAGTTCTATAAAACTTCATCATTCACAAGTTGTTCTTTGGGGCTGCTTGTTAACTCGATCTGCTTTAACACTGCATAAAAAAAATAAATTGGGATAAGAGATTATATACACACAAATAAGACTGCTTCCATATGTGACAACTAAAAAGAATATAAAGCATACCTAGATGAACTATTAGAGATTATGATAAACAGAATCAATGTAACACTGACCTTTTGTTAACTGAAAAATATGCAGAGCACAACGCTCAACGGCAAGTCTTACTGGGCCACTCCCATTCTTTAACTGAAAAGATCTATGTCTAATGAACTAGGTTGCAGATTCAGTCATATCTATAAGTACTTGTAGCAGATCCTGGAACTCATTATCTTCCATGTACTGAGAATAAATAAGATTGTACATCAGTGCCTCAATGCAAAATAAAACAAAAGTATACAAAAAATCTCATAAAGCATCTTAAAGAAACTAAAACGAAGCAGAAGCATTTGTAGCAAGTTGTTGTAAGTGTTTCTCTAATAGTAGATTCATCTATCATTTCACAGCTAGACCAAATATGGTAATCAACTTCAGACCACTGTCTTGCAATAGACACAAATCTCAAAAATCAATCACATAAAAGATGTTGTACCTGAGACATGATTCCCATGACTTTTGTTGCAGAAACTCGCACCTCATCATCATCAAGTTGCAACATGGCTCTCAGTAAAGTAGCAAGTTACTTAAATAAGATTATAGATTATGTTATGTAAACATGGTACTGTTAGAATGTAGATTGAAACTATTCATACTAAATAGTAGCAATTTCTTAAGGGAACTTAACATCAGTCATATATCATGCAAAATGAAGCAAGTACCAACAAACTTTTGGTCCTTAAGTCATATAACTCTCATAAAGCATAGAAAAATAGTATGTCATGAGATTTGATATTGAATGGCAAACCAAAAACGAAGCAAAATGCTCAGATGCCATCACTGCGTTGAAACCAACTATAGGCACCAAGGAAGCTAACAGTGTTCTAAAAACCACCTACAAAGGCACAGTAATGTTATGTGACAAAAGTGTCACCTCTTTATTAAAAATAAAATATTTGATGTATTAGAACTAAATGACAGCTTAAAGCAAAGTAGCAAACATTTGATGTATTAGAACTAAATGACACAATCAAACAAGGAAAGAAAATGAGTTTCAGAAGGTTCCCTACCAGAAATTCCATGTTTTGATGTCCTGTTCACCAAAGAAGAGAAGATTTTGTCAAGAATGAAACAGTTTGAGAGGCCGGAGCTACAATTATGTGCAAGTTAAATTATTAAGATGCATTCACAAAACCATCATGGGTCCTAAGGAAGAATCATTGGCATTGGATCAATAGTTTTGACTTGTTAAAAAGAAAATTGATAAAAATTACAGATTAAAAAAAACACACTGAATATTTGGTCTCAACATTAGTTCCAAGAACTCAACAAGAAAAACATGGATTTTAAATATTATAAAGGGTCTGATTCTGAATAGCTGACTTTCACAGAGAAAACGAGAAAACAATTATCAACCATGAACCATTTGCAAAGTTCAAAGAGTTAAAAAAAATGAAAAAAAAAAACGCCAAATCTTCAAGGACTTACTTTTCTTCTGTTTTGTTGTCTCCTTCAGCAACTGTACCACTTGCTGAACTGGAAAAGCAAAGCTTACTCTGGAAATTGACATGAAAAAAATCAACAATTTTAAAAATAACTAACTTAAGAGAACTTCAAACAACAGGGAGAGTATCGTTAATCAAGAAACTGCATCTGGAAAAAAAAAAGAGCCTAAGAGGCTCGAAGAGTCAGAACACAGGTTACCAAAACTAAAGAAGCATCATATAGTGTATACGAGATGATAATGTAGAATCATCATATAGCATATACGAGATGATAATGTAGTCCAACAAATATTGAGACCATTAGACAAGAAACTCCGGTCGATATATGAATTCTGCATATGAACAAATCCAAAGTAAGCACAGATCTTAAATAAGAATGCATATGAATTCTGCAAACAATTCAGATGCAAGAGTTGATGATGCCAAATTTAAAGTGAAAAAGAAGCTTCAAATAATCCAATAAAAAAAGAAGCATAATAAAATCAAAAAACTCACTAGTACAGTGACCAAATAGTATACAAGGATAATCGATCAAAGACAAGTATTTAATATTCTAATTTTGAAGTCCAAGGAATTCCCAGACAAGACAAATAAAAGCTCACAGGTATCACTAGTTTGTTGGATAAAAAAGATAACGCAATTTTATATGACCAGTAGCATCATGTAACGTTATATAATAGCATGGGCTAAGAAATTTTGAGATAGCATGCATTCAGTGAACTTCTATAACTATTGAACAATAGAACTTACTAATGCATATACATAACGACTGAAAGGCCCATCTGTAAAGCTGTTCCACGACATATAAAACTGATCTGCAAAAAGAAGACACTTTGATCATGAGATACAAGAGACAGTCTGGGATCAGAATCATTTTCGACATTTAGCAAGCTTTTAAACATCAAGACATCATTCTGAAAAATAATCCTTCACAAAAAGATGGAAAGCAAAGGTAATATAACTAACAAGTAACAAATTAATTATCCTTTTCAATTACTTACCTCTAAGTTTGTGGCCCCATAGTGAGCTCACACCATTTGCCTTGTGTGCTGCAAAAGTAGATAAGAAAGATATATAAGCTTAAGGAAAATGTTGAGAGAGAAGATATTGCCTTTAATAGAATGGAACAAGTGAAGGATAGACAATATTTTTAAAGTTCAATGCTTTTGCAGATGCAATCGAAATAAGAAAAAACTAAGAATAATTAACAGATAAAAATTAAATGGATAGGCAAATAGCTGGCACAAAATTCTCAAGTCAAAATTAATAGTAACTTATCTCACCTACGCGTATAGAACTTGATTAGCCCATAACTCACAGTGAAGAACTTGATTAGCCGGCCAGAGAATATTTGATTGTCTGTAGCTTCGCAAATTTGAAAAACCTGCACAGATCAACATGCAATTCAATCAGATTAAAATGAAGAATAAAGGCTATATCAGTATAAAAATTAGGATAATCGAGTGTGATAGTTTCTCTTTTTTGACTGAAATGGCAAAAGCTTATTACACTTTGTCAGTATCCTTTTAGAAATTGCTCAAGGTCATCATCAGACCTGGAAGATTTGAATGAACCAGAAGGTGGTTGCAATGGTAATCAGGTTGTATACAAAATTTAAATCAGAATAAAACAGTGTATACCTCCACATGTAGCTCAGCTTCACATACTGGCAACAGAGAATATTATTAGGAAAAATAATAAAAAATTAGAATAAAACATTATGACTGGGGTGAGCATACTTGGGTGTTATCAAGAAAGACTGCTTCACATACCTCCATATGTTACAACTACAAAAGAATATAAAGCATACCTAGATGGACTTGTGAGGTAGTGACATGCTCGTTTGCAGTTTGTAGCATCTACATGCTCAACTAACAGGTCAACATCTTCCTCCTATATATTACACTGACAGAAGATTACAAAAGCTAGAAAATTTACACTGATAACTATTATACAGATATCTTGTACTTGCATATTAATGCAAGCAAACATCCTTTCACTGCATGTGACAAGTTTTCCAAACTCACAAGTTTTACAACACATCATCAATCACTTAAGAGTTTCACGAGTTTTTCAATTCACAAGTTTCATAATCAATCCGCGATTGGGGCCAACTTCTGAAGCTCGATCTCATAACTATCCTTTAACACTGCCTAAAAAAATGGAATTAGAAATTAAAGAAAATACAATATAATGTAAGCTACTTTTAAAAAAAACATCATTCCATGAACTTAAATCTAAATAGAATAATGATCTTGTATGATTCCAAACCTATTCAGAAATATGATCTTGAATGCACTCCGTCAACTCGGCCCGAACCTCATCAATTTGATCACGAGAGTAACCTGTTTTTGTGAACTGTGAACACAGACAAATTAAATTGGCGAGTGGTTAATGGGAAAAACAATCAACACTGATCACTTTGCAATTCTAAATAGTTAATGTCAAAGAATTTGAGATAAGCTTAATATAGTTACTATTGATCTCAGTGAATCTCTCTCGATAGTCTCAACTTCTTCAATAATTTGTTTCATGTATCTCATCACAAAAAAACCGCATTGTTTCGCATCCGTTGTTGAGGAGCCTATATATGGTAATTATTGTCAAATAGTTAACGAAAATTATACACATTCCAATATATGTTAAACAAAAGTATACATACCTTAACTACTTCCCACTTAGCATTTTTTCTCCCTTTCCTTCCCTTGGTAGAAATTAAAACAAAGCGTAATTGCCCCTTCAAGGTTGACTGGAGACTTGACTGGGAAAAGACCTAGTGGGACTAGGCAGACCAAGTGAGACTAAGTGAGGTCTAGGTGGATCGGGGAGATCGCACGCTGACATGGGAAAAGAAGTCCAGGTGGATCGGGGAGATCACAAGCTGGCAAGTTGGAAGTCTACCGAGAGACTAGACCTAACTCGAGGGTTAGGCAAACCTGGTTGGGAATCAGGTTAAGTCCTAGCTGGGAGCTAGGCAGGAGAAATTCAGATTGGTCAAAGGGGTTGACCGACACTACAAGAAAAAAGTTAAACAACAACGTTTTTTCCGCGTTGTCGTTAATGCTTAAAAAGCGATGTTGATGAAGCCGTTGTAGAAAGTATATCTACGACAACGCTTTTTCCGCGTTGTGGTTTGGAGCAAAGACAACGCTTTTTTCGCATTGTCTATTGGTTTTTAAAAAGCGTTGTTATTGACGCTGTTGTTAAAAGTCGGGTATCAAAGACAACGCGGAAAAAGCGTTGTGGTTTGGCACAAAGACAACGCAAAAATCGTGTTGTGTATTGTTACTTAAAAAACGTTGTCTTTTTAATAGGCAGTTTCATTTATAATATTCCATTTACATTATTCAAATTATAATATTCCATTACAATCCAATTTACAAGCATTTTTATTCACAATTGATAATATTCACAATTTACACTGATAATAGTTTACAAAATTCACTTATAATACAGTGCATTATTTACAAAAGTGTTTGTATTCCATATTAAATACAAAAAATATCTCAATTCACAAGTTCTATAAAACTTCATCATTCACAAGTTGTTCTTTGGGGCTGCTTGTTAACTCGATCTGCTTTAACACTGCATAAAAATAATAAATTGGGATAAGAGATTATATACATATGCAAAAAAGAATGCATTCTTCATGTTTATCGCTAAAACGCATTTATGCAAAAGAATGCATTCTTCATGTATATACATATGCAAAAGAATGCATTCTTCATGCAAAATAATAAATTGGGAAGAATTTTCCAAATTTACATATGCAAAAGAATGTTCAGTGGAATAAATACAGAACTGAGCATGCTAATTTGGAATCTAAAACGCATTTATGCACTACAAATGAAAGGTTCGAGGGTGAAGACTACACTACAGTGTATATGCATTCTTCATGTTTATCGCTCTTCTGAGTTGAATTTGTTCCACGCGTCCTGCATCATTAGAAAATGGTGATTAGTTTGTACAATATAAATAAGGCAGATGTAAGGAGCAAAACTGACTTATGGATCCAACGTTTATGATATAGTTTCTAACCTATTAACTAGTACTAATTTAGGAACAACAACTTGTACAAGTTTGATTTTCTAATGCTAAGAACTAGTATTAATCTCCCACTGTTGCTGACAAGACAATATAGAAAACACTTTAGAAACTATTTACTGTCACATGGTTATGCATTTTCGATTTTATTCCTGTGTCATACACAGGCAAACTAAGACAACTGGAGGACTTGCCTTGAGAAGATCAAAAACCTTCTCACAAATGTACTTTTGGCGAATGCTAGCACCTCTTTGTTGTAATTTATCCGGATGAACATAGAGTGTAGCTTTCCGGTAAGCTTTCTTCACAGCCGTAGCAGCAATGACACCTGTCAACGAAATTGGCTGCCAACCACTCTCAGGCCCAAGGATCTGAGAACAAAACGCCGAATGAAATGGCTTAAACATCAGCAGCTCCATATTTACATGCAGAATCTATTTCTGACTATTAATGGAACTTCAAGAATTCTCAGTGGCTGAAGCTGCTTATCAGATTGGAATGCATTTTAAAGGACTAATGGAGCTCCACTAATAAAACATTATGAACTAGAGTGACGTTGATTAAGCACAATGTAAAGATACAGTGATACAGATTGTAAATCGAGATTAGAACAACAAATTTAAAAAGCAGATGGTCTCACTTAAATCAAGATTAGAACAAACAAATTTAAAAATCCCGTGCAATTCCTATATGACACGATAAAGTTGCTTTCTTTGATTTAATTCTCTTCAACCAACAACTCATCATATAGATGGTGAGTTACTGAGTTTCATGTGATTCTAAATAATAGATTTTTGACAGTTCAAAGCAAATGGAAAGTGGTGACTTCAACTACTTATGTTCTAACTGTCAAACATACCATGGGAAAACAGAAGACCAAAAGAACCTGCCCACTGTCCCGAATAAAAATTCACAACTACTAGAATCTGGAAACAACAATTTTCGGATTTTGGATCTTTTAGTACATTTCAAGATAGTAATTCCAA